>BGPR01002331.1:0-53549 GCA_013235015.1 Araneus ventricosus
AACCACTGACCCTCCAGTTCAGTAGCCATTAAGCTACTATAGGTTCTTGATTTTGAAAGACAGGACTTTTGAAATACTAAGTTTACAGTATTTATTATTCTAATTTGAATTCCATATATTTTTATTGTGATCTGAATTACAATATAAATATTCTTTATTATTCCGATTCGAATAACAATTTTTAAAGATTTATAAAGCTACTCATTTTTCATAAAAGGAATACAAGGCAAATTGAATTGTCCTTTGATTTGTTTAATTTTGAAAATCGATATTTCTAGTTATATTCCATTATGAAAATAATATTTTGCCTTCATGCTTTTCTAAGCATGATTATTAAAAATATATATACTCCTTTCTCAGTTGAAACAATAATTCTTTTTGTACCTCTCAAATATTTCTTTATCTCCCTGAAAGCAGATGTATGTTTTCCTTTCTTTTGATTTTCTTCTTTTGTTAATTAAGTTGAAATAACATATACTGGCTTTCTCTTATTTTCTACAAAATGAAAAGTATCAGCAGGTTCCTTAGATTATAAAATTATTACGAAGATCAGGAACTTTTTTGTTACAAATTTAAGGAAGAATGCGTCAAGATTAAAAACAAAAATGTATCATTTTTAATAAATAAGCTATTATAGAAAACGGCGAACTATGGACAGGAATAACTTTCATGGTTTGTAAAAATAAATGGTTGAGGAAAACTCTTTTATTAATAATCAAGTTATACGGAGAAATTTTGAAATTGTTATGATAATTGAGACAAAGATATCCTAAGAGAAAAGGAACACATTTTTTTTTGGTCTAGCGAAATGACTTATTTAATAAGGAGGAAACAATTTAATAAAGTGATTGTTGCATAATATTATTTATCTTTCATGTGCGTTTGCTTAGATAATGAAGCATCCTAAAATGTAATGGATATAATAATTGAAAAAAATTGTAAACACAGATTTTATTCAAGAATAAATATTTACATTTAAAAAATTTCGATATTATCGCTGGAAGGGAAAACAATGCATATAAACGCATCTTATGGACAGAATTAGTATCAAATTTATTAAATGCTTAAAAGCAGCATTTGTGCTAGAAAAAGTTTAATAATTAGAAACAAAAGGCAATATTATATTTGAAACAATGTAATGCATTTAATTACAAAATTCTTATTTCTTTATTTTTCATATTTTATTTGCAATAGCATTTTCTAATATGATGCGATAAATTCAAACATTGTAAAGATTTTTTCTTCTAAAATACATCTCACCCATTTTCGTTGATTGCTTTTGCTTCTGAAAAAAAAGCTTTCGGCTTTCATTTTTCAAACGAAATAAGGCATAACCTGTATTATTTTGTGTTACTAATATTATATGATTTAAATTATGCTCTTTAGAAAATATCTAGGTATTATATTTTTATTATTATTAGTTATTTATTATTTGATTATAATTTATGAAGATATTTCAGATGTTTTTAGGATAGCAATCATAATTTCTGTAACGTTAATAAATTTTTATAGATAATAAGCGTGAATGAAGAATCAGTGCAGCAGTAAAAGGACTGACTAGAAATCCTGTAGCAGTCTGAAGATTTAAAAATAGCTTTGTAGTAGTCGCTTCAGGGTTTCTTCGAACCGACATTCACAAAGAGCGGTTTTAGAAAGCAGTTGTTATCGTGGCTGAAAAGGCAATCAATCTCCTAACCGATTCACTAAGTTAAAAGCAGTTCTTGCTATGACACTTTGGGTCATATTGAGATCTTTACCAATCTCCATTTGTTTTTATTCTCCTCGAGTGTGCCAAATACCCATCACCTTTATCCTCCAATTTTAAGCTTAGTTTGAGTCGTGGCAAATAAATATTGATCGTTTAGTTTAGTTTTATTAACGCCCCGCTCTGAAGCAACTCGAGGGTTAATTTAGGACGGATCTCGCAATTTTGAACTGAGGTCAGAAGACGAGGATGACAGGAGCTGGCACCTCCCTCTCCAAATTTCTGCACCACAACGAGTATTGATGGATCTTAGAAACAAAATTAATTAAACCTGAAGTTACATATCCGAAAACGAATATGTGCCCTTTGCTTTACACGTTTTCAATCATCTGATTTGTACATTTTATGCTCTAACCTATGCACAGAGGTTCAATTTTGAGTTCATTTCTAAATAATTCCATCATCGGGCGTCGATTAAAAATTTTAATCAGTCAGCATGTATTTCAAGAATATCCTCTAATTTTGACGAGTAGTATAGTACTAGTAGCTAGATCGTTTGCCATAATCTTGAAGGGAACGTATAAAAACAACACTCTGAGTGTTTCTCACAGAAGAGAAAAATATAATTACAGTTTGAAATGCTCTACAGCTTTTCTATCGACTGTATGTTGGCTGTCTTACATGAGTTCTTTGGTGTTGGAAAGCATGGTTCTTACATATTTAGGATGCAAGATCAAGTGATAAAAATGTAGTTTATATTCTGTTGAATTTGTTCACCCGATGTAAAAATTCAAGGTGATTACAAGCATCCGATGAACCTGATAAAGATAAGGTGCAAGCTCACATAACAAATAAACTCCATAAAAGCCAAGCCAAGTAAAAGCAAGAATAGTCAGCAGGGTAAATTATTTATCAGGTATCCTAGAGTCACTGGATGTTCACTTCCGGATTAATACAATAATAATTATCCTTAAGATACGGGGTTATTCGGAATTTCTATGAAGCAAGTTCTAACTTTCCTAGAATAGCTCAGAGAACAGAAAAAGAAGCAATAATATTTATCAAATTTTCTAATTCATGATTATAGTACGGCAATTCGATACTAATAGTAAACTCTTGTCAAGCTGCACCACATTTTGTTCAAATTAACTAATGCATTAATAGTAGTCCTCTAATTGTGAATTCCGTAAACTCCTGCCTACAAAGGCGTCCTGTGAAGCATCTTCATATTTTTACTATTTTTTATTAAGTTTATAGTTATCTGTTTTGGAATTGAAAAAGTTTATGCACAACAACAATTCAGATGCAAGATTTCACATAACAAACTTTGCGTACCTTTAAGATAACGCAATTTACATTTACCATAAGTGACTATATTTTTACTTAAATAATAGAAAAAATGTATTTGATATCTTTATATTTCTGCATATTTCATCGGATATTGCTCGTTTTCTGACATATCTATAACAAAACGCACTGAGCTAAGAATCTTGAAAACTAAAAATAAATGATCTTGAGCATAACGAACTGTATGTTAACCTTCATAAAATGTAGAAAAAATTGTCTTATATGCTTTGAAAAGTATGCCTTTAGAGGACAAATATTAGTTAAACCTTCCGATAGATTATACATGCTGCCCATGAAACATTTAGGTCTACATAATCCTTTTATCGAAAAATATTCGGTGACCCTTAGAAAGCCAGTATTTCTAAATGTTGAGTTCGTCGAATGATAAGAATTTCAATCTCTTCGAATTTCATTGATGTCTTACTCACATACACACCGATCGTCTTTCACCAGCAGACTTCAACATTTCATTAGGCTCGTGAATTAAAATATTATCTGCCAATAAATCCACTGCTTTCTTCTTCTGGTCTCATCATAACCTGAGACTCATTCCCATAATCTGAGACCAACTGCCTTTCCACCGATTTACATAAATGAGATTTAGTTATTTATTTAATTAGAATTTCATTGATGTCTTACTCACGTAGTAACTAAATGTCTGTCACCACCAGGCTTCAAAATAGATATTAGGCTTGCATGTTAAAATATTATCTGCCAAGCAATCAATCCACTGCTTTCTGCTTCAGACCTCCTTATAACCTGAAAATCATTCCCATAACCTCAGATTTCCCTCACTTTCCACCGATTTACATAAATGAGATTTAGCTATTTATTTAAAAGAGATTATATTTAGAGTAGAGGAAAATCTTTACAAATTATAAAGAATATGAATGAAAGAATTTTTCAGTCCAAGATTACGACACTACTTACCACACTTCTTAGAGCGACACAAAGAAAAAACATAGTGATTCAGATGACGTTGAGATTTACAAAAAAAAAACATTATTGTTAAAGGAATAAAAATATTATGAAAAAAATAACTCTGAATTAATAAAATTAAAATCCATCTCCATAGAGCACGATAGAATATAAATCAAGTAATGAAATTTTTCTCCTTAGCATTTCTCATGAGTTTTTGATTAATTTATAATTTTTTATAAATTTACAAAATATTTAATTAGACATAGTGAAATTTTTCCCTATTTTGACACAAAAAAAATTGTAAAAAATAAAGTTTTGAGTTTAAAAAAAAAACTAATTTCGGTATAAAGATAAAGGTGTACTTTAGTTGATAAAAAGTTTCAAACATGTATCTATAACAGAATTTGATAAAAGGTACATCGAAATGGCCAATTTCACATTTTTTGTTTCGACACAAAAAATAACTTTTTGAATTTAAAAATATATTTCCTTTTAATGAGAAAGATGAACTTAATTTGTTTAAAAAATTTCAAAAATGAATCTGTAATAGATTTTGAGAAAAAGGTACATGGAAATAACAGGGTTAGTGTTAACGGACATTGGGTTCCAACTCCCCTTAAAGATACTTTTGTTAGCTTTATATATGTATAATAAAATAAATAAATAAAAAAATTAAGGTATAAGCTTTTATTCATGCAAAAAAACGAAAGCAAAAGATGAAAATAATTTTTCTGATTACAATAAAATGCATGGTTCGAATAAAAACGTGGGCGCCTTCACTTTTTAGGAATATTTCATTTGTTTAAAAAATATACAAAAAATATATGGTGCTATATAAGGCGCAAACGCTTTTATTCGAACCGTGCAATTTATTGTAATCAGAAAAATTATTTTCAACTTTTGCGTTCGTTTTTTCACATGAATAAAAGCTTATACTTTAAAAATTTTTTATTTATTCATTTTATTTTCTACTTTTTAGTGACGGCTGATATGAATACACACGACATGTTAGGCATAGTAAACCAAATTCAATTATTGAATTATCCATTATAAAACACGTATTAAAATTATTATATACATATGTACAATTACATTTTTAAAATGATTTAATGACATTAACTTTCTTAAATATAAATCTGTTATATATTACGTGATAACTTACAAAACGTTTGGAGCACACGATGTAAAAATAAAAAATCTGTTTGTTTGCGAATTCTAATAGAAAGTAAACCCAAGATGTGTAGGAACACGAACTATTACGTCATTCATCGGTGCAGCGCCGGTATAACGTATTCTCTGTTAGCCTCGTGGTGTTGTTACAACCCTACGTAACGTGAGGTTACCACCTTCTAAACTTTATCTCCCAAATATTATTAATATTATATTATACTAAAATTTTAATATCATTTTGTTAGGTTTAAAATAGGTGTAGATTGCAATTTTTTGCATAATATTGTATTGTCACCGAAAACCCACCACTGTGCTAAATTTCAAAACTGTAGCTCGATTGGAAGTGGGTAAGAAATCGATCTCAAGATTTGAGGACACGACGCTCAAGTTGAATAAAAGCTTATAAAAATAGTTCTCATCAACATTTAGAAGTATATTTCGAAAACTGCTATAGGAACCTGAATAATGATTAAAAATTTTTATATGTGATAAAAATAATTTTAAAAAGAAGGAAAGAGTCTTGCTATTCATAAGACACATGAAAAGAAATGTAAACTTTTTGAGCAACATCGTTTATATCCGCTCAATTCAAAATCATTTCTATCTATTAGGATTTTTAAAAACCTTAATTCATATATTTCGTCTGCATTAAACTTATAAATTCATTTTCTAAGCCTATAAACTTCGAATGTGACATTTCAAAGAATTCTTCCTATGAACTTGATGTCTATCATTTCTGTACTTCAGAAGGTTTTAAGACAAAATTCAAATGGAACCAGAGTGTTATCAACTCATGTAAGCTAAACTTTGTCCTATTTTTGGTTTTGCCTTTTAAATATGACTGCTGCAATATTTTTACCTGTTTCTCTACTGTATTAATAATCTCTAATTTATGAAAAAAGTCAACTATATTGGAAAACAAAACAAATAATACATTAATTAATCTTTGTTTCTCCTAAAATTCTTGTGATTCGTCCACTGTTCGTAAAGGTGAAAAAAAATATTTACGGTTGGCGAATGTAAAGGCATCATTCATTACATAAAGCATATAAAATACTACAAAGGAAATCAATAAAGTTTTAAAAATATGTGTTGAAAATATGAGAATTATGTCGTTTTGTTGGAAATAATTAAGTATTAAATATACATAATGTTTGATAACCAGGATATTTCATTAAATCCTTTTACTTTAGGGTGAAATCAGAAGTTTATGTATTTTCGATAGTATGCATGGTATTCTTACAGAGCATTAGTGATAAGATTGAAAGCAATTATGCATGCATTCCGTCTCTTCTCCAATATTATTTGAACTGAAATTGATACCGCAAATGCGTTTGTAGAAAATATTCCCAACTACATATACGCATTATCCTTCAAGAACATATTCGAAAGTCTTTGATTCCCTTTTGTTGCATTATGCGCTTAAACTTTTGTCGGATAGAGCAAAAAAGTAGGCAACACTATTACTTTTAAGAATAAACACCATGCATAATTACTGTTGTTAAAAAAATCTGAGCCGCTTACTTCACCGTTTTTCCACTTCTTAAAAATCGGTTTGGATTATGACCACAGTTTTTTTCTGAATCTTAATCTTCTTTTCAGCCAAAAAGAGCTTTAATACCTGAAAAGATAAGTAATTTTTTCTTAACTAGTTTTTTAAAGTCATCTTTACTTTTACTTAACTTCACTTTTTCAGTTATCTTTTTTGTTAGCTTTATTTCCGTGTACTCAATGTCCTTGACATCATCGGTAATTTTAATCGCATTAGGCTGCATAAAGAGAAATTTTTGCCACGACTTTTTTTTCTTAATGCATCCCTGAATGAATTCGGTAAAGAATGCCGGAGTTTTATCTTTCCTTATAACTCTTTTTGCCTAGTCCATCCGAGAATAGTTTGAGCCTTTCTTCTCTCGGTAGTTATCGTCAATCTCATTTAAATTTCATCCAAAAACTTCTTAATTTAATGCTTTATCCATACACTGTTGTCCAAGATACTTAACTCCTGTTCCCTAGATCTCAATGAAGCTCAAACTATGCATGTTAAACAGCTTAAAAAAATAATACCACGAAAGTCAAAAGAAGAAAAATGTCAAGGAAAAAAAAATCTAAAATCTATCAGACCCAAGTTCATTAATTTAATAAAGGAGATCAAGAGTCATTTAAAGGTTATATTTTCTAATAAAATAATCAATAAACCTGGTAACGTAAGCAAACATTTTGTTTTCAATTGTCTATTCTTAGAAATTAATTTGCTGCACGAAGAATTTTTATTAAATAAACATAATGTGTTTGCTACATTATTTTCCTATACATGTGCCATTTTCCTTATGATTAAAAATGTATTTAACTTTTCAATAAATGTCTTTATATTACAATTTGTCCCTCAAAAGAATGTTGATAAGCTCATAATAATGTTATGTTTCTGGGATATGAATAAAACTCACTTTATTGCTTAAAGTTCGATATTTACAATTAAACTCTAGAGTTTCACTTTCAAAGCAATTTGAAAACATTTAATGAATAATTTCAGCATTATTTGCATTAAAAAGACCATGTATTTTTCTGCTTTCAATACAAATTATTTCTCTGTTGACAGAACAGCTATTATAATATTTATACATTCTAATTCAAAATTACTTTGCGATCTCTGAGAGTCATTTGTTTATATTGTGAATTAACATTTTGATCGAAACAAATTTCTAACTGTAACTACTGTTTTTTCAAATAAAATTTTAATATTGACAATCACTGTTGAGGGAAATGTATTTAAATTTGGTTTGGACCTCGTCTCTCTGAATGGGAACCAGAGAATTCAGAACGTGTTTTAATTTAGAGAGTGCATTCCATCTTCTATAATTCGTCAACATAAATCTGGCATAAATCTGCTTCAAAGAGGAAGAAGTGCATGTTCGAGCGTAATTCAACTTTGCATTTGAGACTGGTAGTCGTTGAATTTGTCTCGTTGAATCAAACCGCCTCATGCTTGTGTGGAAATACCAGAAAAATAATGCCGGGTAGTTAGGAAATATCAGAGACATTATATCTCTGAAATAAATTTTCTTCACAGCTAATGGGTTTATTTCCTAATGAAACCGAAAAAAAGTAATTATTTCTATTCGTTGAATATAGCTGATATTTGGAAATACGTATGTGTACTTAATTTTTAGAGAGAAACCGCAAAATTATAGTCATTATAGTTAATTAAAAAACTATTCTCATCGGAAGAAAACTTTTCAGATATATTTATGAAGGTTATGTGGTAATTTTGAAATAATTTTTCTTATGATTCAATGTAAAATACGATGCCTCAAGGGATAGTCAGTTACGTCACTCTCAATAACATATGTGTCCCTCACTTTGTTTTCTTTATTGTTCAGTTTTTTGTGAAATCCGAGCAATACCTCTTTGTTGCAGCTGTTTTCTTGTTTCTTTCTGTAGTAAAAGCATGAAAATACCTCTTCGTAAGAGAAAGCAGAACCACACTCTATATCACTGAGCCTAGAATCATTCGAATTCTTAATCAGTTGAGTGGGTACGGAGTGGAAGGAGCTCAAATAAAAATCAACACTGGCCCTAGAGGTGCACTAATAATACTGCTATTCGCTTTCTCTTAACTGATCTTGAATTGGACTGATAGAGAAGGAATAATAATATTTATAATCAACAGACTAGTAGAAAAATCCTTATAAATAATAATAATTTTAAAATAGAAGCAATAGTCTTTCTTAAAAATCTAAAAGACCGACTTCTAGATGTTGTTTCCATCAAATTTAGCTTCCCTCAAAGTTTCGTCAAAACGTTTCGACTTGATTTTAGTAACACTGAATATATTAGTGTTCCAATCGATTTCCGAGAAACTGTAGATTTCAGAAGTACAGGTTTTGCTATTAAAAGGATATTCCAAACTTTCCAAATGTGGATAGGTAAAACAATAAAAAATGTATAACAAGTAAAAAAACATTGTTCTATATATTAATTATTTAATAGATAAACCAAAATTAATATTCCAACTTAATGTCTAAAATATTTTGGATGCTAATCATTCCAATGTTTCTAGAAAATTTTAAACAAAATTTATAAAGCACGCCCATGGGAAATACAAACATTAACTAGTTTTTGCATCACCTTAGAACAAGATTAAATGGCACATGTTGCTTCTACTTTAGTTGCAAAAATTTTATCGTTTCCCAAGACACACTTGGTCATAAACAAATTTGTCAGCCATCATTGGTCCGATTCATCACTCAAGTTGGACTTAAATCAAAATTCCTGTAAAATATTTGAGAGGTCGCTGTGGCCTAGTGGTAAGGTGTCGGCCTCCGAGCCGGAGAGCTTCCATGCTCGAAACCTGATTCCACACATGATGACCACAATGGCCTGGCCCGGCCCACCCAAGAAGGGTGCAAGGTCGGGAGAGGACCAGCGGGCAGAGAGCCATCCGACCAGTATGTGGAGGACGGGATTTATTCGGTACAATTAAAATGATACAGGCATTGCCTGAAAAGGGGCAGTGCCTGTATCATTTTAAAAGCACTGCCACTTTTCAGGCAATGCTTTTAAATACAAGAAAGCTGGGAGTATAAACGTGGTTCTAACCAAAACGGTAGGGAGAGAATAGGTTTATTTGCATGTTCTCAACCACCAAGTGTGGCGATTGATACTTACAAAATAAAGAATGACAAAATGAAGTCAATTTCTTTTCATATAAAATATAAAGACATCCTTAACGCAATAACTTTAAGAATTACTAGGGCAAGCAAGGAGCAGTAAAAATATATAAGTATTGAAAAAGAAACAAACAAATAAACACAGAAAAAGCAGTATAAATGAGATATATATATAAGTCAAAGATTGAAACCCCACAATTTAAAAACAAAATACACAAACAACACTACAAAACGACACACAAAACACAAATAAAAACTGTACAAAACATTGAATTAAGAATTCATAAATTAAAAAAAAAATACTTCTGAGATAGAAAGGAATAAATTCCTTCAGTCATCGGCATTCCACGTCCCGCATACCCGGGAATATCTATTCATCAATTACACAATGTTTTTTCGAGTAAAAGCTGCGCAAGTTAAAAATTACTTTTAAATCCTATACAATACGGGATGAAAACGGCCAAGGGGGAGGATAAGGATTAAAATTTTGTAGGCTAAAAATAAAATCAAAGTCAGAAAGTAGTATTCATAGCCCCATTCCCCCCCCCTAAAAAAATCCAAACAACTGTTAGGGCATTGACTACGTGGCAACAGGTTTTCATAACTGCGCAGAGACTCGGAAATTGGAACAAGCATCTATTTTCGTGGCTCATGGACCAATAGTTGCCCTAGGGCGTCAAGAGAATCCCACACCAAGGAACCGACTGGGTACAATAAGTTTAAAAATGCAAATACAAGTGGAGAGCGGAAACCCCTATAAACCTATAAAACAGAGTCACCTAGTGTAAAAATAAATAAATAAAAAAATAAAAAGTATTTCTTAAAAAGTTCAAATCATGTAAATAATAAAAAAAAAGACTCAACAGGCGGGAAGTCAGGAGAACAGAAAGCGTAAGCGGTAAAAAGTGTGAAATAAAAATCAATCCTGAGAGGAGATGTCAAGTAAAAAGTTCCTGGCAAACTGGTAAAAGAAAAAAGAGTAAGAACAGTCCTTCAATATGATAAGATAAAAGTAACACTGACCCTCAAGACATCATTGGAGTCAGTTATGGTCTCTCTCCTGGGTCAGTGTATCGCAAATGTTCCTGTTGGTCCTAAAAGAGCCTTCCATTTTGGTGACAGCTTGTCTATTTGTTAAGAAATTGTTAAACCACGCTTTTTTCGGAAGTTTGGAGAATGGGGTGCCAGCCCAGGTGTCGTCTTCGTCATCTGACAGTGTTTCAAAATTACGAGGTCCGTCCCCAAATAGTCCTCGTGTTGCTTCAAAACGGGCCGTTAATATAACTAAAATTGTAAAATATTCGGTTTTAAACAAAAGTGCTCCGCCGTTTTAAAGATATTTCTAAAAGCCAGAGGGTCTGGAAATATAGTTAATACAAATATAGATTACGCTGACTAATTTATTTTTGCTCTGTCAAAAAAGCTTTTAGCTACTTCTGAAAGAAATATGACATAACAAATTATTTGTCTTGAACTTTTTGAAATAAATTGCATGCTTGCATTAACATTTCTCAATTGGTTTAGCTCAATTTTAGGTAATATTTTTATTCCGTTTGGATTGCTACATTTCGATAAATTTGGATGAAATAAATAATTTTATTCTAAAACGAATAATGCAAAAGCATTGCCGGTAGATGGCCGTCATTAAACTGCATTAAATACTCAATTCATTCGTCTGTGCATTGAAATTTATAATGTTTACTGTCTACTTCACTCTGTATTCTTAATTTTTTAGGGAGAGAGAGTGGATATTTCCCAAACAGGGCTGTTCTATGGAATGACACTAATATTTCATAAACAATAGCAAATACTACTATTTTTTTGTCTAAACATAACTTTAAAGATTCAGAAAAAAAAATATAAGCAAAGATCTTTAACATTCAAATATAGATTTTAGTAGAAAATATTGAATTTCGGATGTTCACAAAATATGCTATTTAAACACTTAAACAAATTATATTTCAAACTATATGCAAATAACCGAAATTTTAAATACAAATCAATAGCAGAAGACAACAAAGAATTGCTTTTTATTGCATTGACACAAATATTAACTCATTAATGTTGTAGTAAAAATGTCTTTAGTTTTGATTTATCAAGTGCCATTTTTTAAAAAAAAATTAAATATATACAATTAAAAAAATGGAAGAATTGAGGTGAAGTCATCGCCGATAGCGGGGCGTACCTCTTTAGGGAGAGGAATGAGCATCGGTCTTTAATAGCTATTTTGTACCAGTCCACAGTGCCATCTCAACCTGGTTGGTCATTTAACCCCCCACCCCCTGCTATAACCTTCCCTTAAGGCTCACTGAAATGGGATGTGGTTCGCGAAAATAATTGGACCCCCTACTGCGCTTGTCTCTTAAGCAATCTCAAAACCTCCCCTTCCCTAAAAAGTAGCAAACTGCCTCAGACCGGCCTTCGTCGCTGTTAAGAGGAAGTTTTTAGACCGCCCGGCACCGCCTCGCTCGGTATGAGAGTGTTAATTAAACTTAAATACATTTTTTAAAAATAATAAATTAACTACTAACGTTTGTTCACTTTGTATCATTTTATTATTACCAATGATAAAATATCAGATGGCCGCATTTTCAAATGTTACTAGACTTGAAGACCGGGTATTTAGGAGTTGAGGAACATCGAAATCATCAACACTATCGATGAACACAAAGCAAGGATGTCATAACATCATCAAGTGCTAAGGAATATATTTTATTGTATGCCTACAAAACGTTATCAGACTGTATTTCGTCTATTTTAGCGTATTTGTTGTGTTATTGGTTAGCATTTTGTGTGGGGATTTGTCCGTGTTAGTAGATTTCTTCAAAAATTCAAGGGAGGAATTCTTCCAACGATCTACGAAAATTTGTTATATTACAATAATTCACGAATTAGAAATGAGAAATAAAAATTAGATATAACCATATATATAAGCAAGATATAACCACATATAACCCATTTATTTCATATTTTTTTGTATCTTGTAAATAGTTCTCTTGACTCTTTCAGTTCGGGATTTTTCGGATCACGAGGGGTAAATATTTTTAGACTTTTTGTCAGACCCTCACAGAAAAAATTCCCGGCTTTTTATATTCATTGCCACGCGTGACCCTTGAAAACGTGTGTAGCCGGATTCGCCTTCATTTTGAATTAAGTATTTTTACTTTGTTCTATTCCATATTTGTTAAACATATTTATTTCCCTTATTTCGGAATAAAACTGAGGGATCAAGATATAGAGTGGGCTCCTCATTGATTTTGAAGTTTTTGTGTTGAACTGCTTAGAAAATTATCTGTTTATAAGAAAATAAATTTAGATTCCACTAATGTGGCGAGAGTCAGTGTTACTTAAGAAAAGACATTTAAAGCATATAAAAGTGATTTCTTCTTTGATTTTTAAGCATTAAAATTTTAAAGCTGGTTTGTTGCATGAAAGTGACATTCAAGTATGAGTACCAACCATTCATTCTAGTTCTGATATCTTCTCCTTTTATTAAAATTAATAGAAAAATTTCCCAATAAAGTACATCATTAAGCATATAAAGAAATTCCGAAGTCTTGGTAGGTTTTTCAATAATCATTATGATTTTCAATAGTCATTAATAATTATATAAATATTTATAATTTCAAAAATCTGCTATAATTAATTTTTTATGCCACTAATTTTGTACATCTGTAATCACATTCTGACTAATTCTTTGTTTTGTACATTAGCTATCTGCGAATGACACTCCTTGGTGAGAATTAATTTGCGAATAGTCACTTTTTAGACATAAGAAATTGTATTTGATCTTTCTTGCAACATGTGGTTTAATAAAAAAGTAATTTTTACTTCAAATTAATAAACGTGTAAAATTGAACATTAAAATATTATGGATACTTTCCACATTGTATTTATAGGGTTCTATCTAACAATTAAAACATTTAATGAACCGACAAACCCTAGAAGTTTGAAAAAATAAAAATACAAAACGTATTTATTTATTTTGAAGAATTTATAAATTTCGAGTTCAATAATGACAATTAATGTAGAATATAATGACCATTTTTCTGTTTATGTTCTACTGATATAAAATTAATAAATGAGATGTTTTCCCAGTTGTTGACTCAGATGACAGATGCTAAACAGAAATTTAGCAAACTTCGCATGCATAATCCATAAATGAGTATAATCAGGATTCTAGAAAATTTTAGAGTTTTTGCAAAATTAATATTGAGATTTAAAAATGCTGAAATTTAAATATTCTTACAGGTACGTAAAATAAATTTGAATTATAAACCACCTGAAAGATATATTTAAACAGAAATGAATAGATAGGACACATCTTTTTATTCCAGAAAGAAAAATTTTAATGAAAAATTCTGAAATGTTGGTGGTTACGCAATATTTTCGCCTTTTGAAAATTTATATCTTATTATTCATATTTTCTCAGAAGCAAGTGAACTCTATTTTCCAGAATCCGAAACCTTTCACCTTTTCTCAGTATTTATTTTCTCCTCTTTCCATTCCAGATTCTGAATGTGAAAATAAGATATTTATTTTTAGTATTGAATTCTTCCTTGTGTACATTAGCAGTTGCGCTGGTTGAAAATCTAAACCTCGTATTTTGACTTGGAGTCGCGTGTTCTCTTCATCCTATTTCTTTCGTTGTTTTCTTCCCAGATGTTTTCTGCCACCACAATTGAAAGCTTCCGTTGTTCTTTTATTCACGAAATCTACGGTCTGAATGAAATCCATGATCTGAAAGAAATGTTTGATGGACTGCTGTAGAATGGTTTTAACTTTCATAATATCGTTTGAAGTATCCGTGTACACTCTTCATTTAAAATAAATTATTTCATTAAATTTGCCTGTTTTATATTCTGTGCAGTTTATTAAAATGTTTTAATGGTTTATTCATTTGATAAAAAAACTTGCTTCTACCGATTAATTGCCTCTAACAAACAAGAAAAATGGTAGCGGTTGACAAACTGTATTGATAACTAGCGATAAATTTCTTATTTAATTATTTTAATTTTTAAATTAAACGGTAAATAAAAACAGATGATAATTTAATATAATCCTACAAATCAATGAAAGAATGTTCACAAGTGAAAGAAAACATTGACCTCTAACTTTTTACATTTGAACTACTAGGTCGAATGTTGTAACATTAATACAAATACCTTATTTAGAAATCATCGAAATACTTAAAAAGCTTTTGAAGGGATATATGATTATTGATATTTTTTAAAAAGTTCAAACGAATAAATGAGGAAATAGAATTTGAAAAGTAATAATAATGGAATTAATAATAATCATAAAATGCAAAATCCTCATAAAATGCAAGGGAAATGAAAAAATAATAAGTCTAAAATACTCACGCTCACACACGCACGTAGTTTTGTAAATATTCATAGTATATCAATCAAAATTTCAAGTAAAATTTTAAGTAAATTATTAGAATGTGAGTATATTAATCCTACTCACATTCTATTAATTTACTTAGATGACTTGATGAAAATGTAACTGTGACATATGTAGGGTAGTTTTCCACGTCAGTCATTTCTGATCCTTGATATTCGAAAAGAAATTACCCATTTGCAACTATCTTGTTGAGAATCAAATATTCCAAGGAAATTCAAAATGTCTACTTGTAGGCATTTTGTTCAGTAGTGCTTAGAATTTATGACGCAGGCTTTTCTCTCATATTCAATTTCATTTGTTTCAAATGCCCAAAATATCTTTGTGAAAAATGCACATTCAAAATTTTGATTTTTAAGAATTGGTATTTTTCTACGAAAGAGAATTAAAAGGATTTTTAGTTAATATTATTATCAATATGTAATTATGTATATACTAGAGCATATCTACATCTTACTGAGAACAAAATATTTTTTCTTAAACCCGTGAGGATAAATTTTATTCCACAGAATTTGGCATATGTTAAATTGTCCCTATCTTAATGATGCTTATTTCTTCAGCCACTTTATTTTCCCACTTATTTGGCACAAATTTTTACTTTCTAAATGTTTTTTTAAATAAATATTTTCTAAAATATTTATCAACTCATCAATCTGCTCAAATGTATAATGCATAACAGTCTCATTTTCAAATTAAAACAAAGAGTGCTTTAAAACTAATCGATTCCCAAGGAAAGTTGCAAAAAAGGATTTAATTTCAACGTGAGAAAATAAAGGATGTATAATGTTAAGGGTGAGAGTAAAAGGTTTGTTTGTACCTTAAATTTGAGCCAAGCCTCTATATTTACATTGGAGAAACAGAGTTCTTGAATTGATATCAAAAATTTATTTGGATATAAACCTTTATTTCTACATATTCGTCATAGAATTCTGCGCCGATAGAGAAATTCGATAACGCCTTGCAATATTTATATTAAATTAAACTAATATTTGTCTTTTAAGCGTATTAATATATATTCCCTGAAGCAATTAAGAGATTGATCTAGGAATAAGCTAAATTTTTGAAATATTAAGAGGGAAGATAGAGAAGGGAATTTCATTATATTTCTTGTTTTAGTCAACTAGTTACCGTATTTGCTCATCTGACTAAAGGGTATGTGAAAAAGTTTAGAAGGTAGAGTAATTTAAATTCTTTAGGTAGGTAGAGTAGTTTAGATGGTACAGTAATTTCCTAGAGTTATTTAAATTCTTTAGTTTTTCTTGTAGCTATTGAGATTAGAAACTCGCCAGTGACATCAAAATTAGTGATTTTTCTTCCTTGTAATTGACAAAGGAAAAATATTAAATGCAATTAAGGTTTCAAATTGTATTGTTTTCTTGAATTACAAGGTGTGACCAATAAGCAGGGTGATTCACCCCTGAAATCAAAAATGGGAACAGCCCGATTATCAGTGACACTTTCGTCGTGTTCTGAAATATTCAGTTAACAGTAGTGCATGATTTCGTGCGCCTGTGAATATTGGTAAATTTATCGACTGTTGTCTGCGTGGTGGTTTTGTGGCCTTGTCACGGAGCAGAAAATCAATTTGAAATTCCTGTACAAATTCGGTAAATCAGCAGGCCAAAGTCATGCATTGCCGAACGGTGTATAGAGACTACTGTGTACCTACTTGAAGACTTTAGCCACGTGATTTAAAAAGTTTATTGTTGGGTGTGAAAGCGTCAATGACGAGCATCGAGTGGGAGGCCCACCACGGCCGCATAACACTACGCTTGTAAAGCGGTTTCATGGGGTTACCCTCCATGCATCAACATGGGGTTACTGAACTATCGCACTGCCCCCCACGTCTTCTCCAAACCAGTAACTACTTGTCTTTTTCCTGTTTCCTAAACTTAAAGTGGCTCTAAAAGGAAGAAGACTTACAGACATTAGGCACAATGAAGCTGCTGTGACATGACACAACCCATACCCCGTGTGCCTATAACCTCAAGGGTTACCTAATCAGTTAGTTGGATGCAGGGTGGATGAGTACACCCACTTCCAAAACAGGGCCCTGAGATCCCACGCGAATGCTATACTCCGAACAACTTTCCATTCTCCCCTTCCCCATGATTTAAACTCATTAAAAAGCCACAAAAGTTACACTGGAACACTTACAGATTCATAACAAATAAAAGCCCTGTCTGGACAATAAACTCTTAAAGAGTTTGATAATTACAGACGGAAATGATAATAATCATACTATAGAACTTGATTAAATACAATAAAGCAGGAATTATAAAAAAACATTTGGAAAATAAACACAATTAAACACAAACATCCGAAAAAACTGTTCTGAATAAAAAATGAACGAAGAAATTAAAAATAAATAAATAAAGTTTGACACAAATTGTTTGTACTGTTGGTATTTTGGCAGTTGATTTTTCTTCCTCCTAAAAATCCAAGTTCTTCCGGGTTTACACCACGCGCACGCCGAAAATTTCAGTAGGGCACGAATTAAAGGATGTATAGGGAAATTGTATTCAAGCAGATTTCATTTTTCTGAGATTTCCTTAGGGTTGCTCATTTGAAGTTTATTTCTCTTCTTATTGTCTGACGGTGGTTTGACTGTCTGAGACAATTCCCTATTTACACAACGCACATAAACAGGTTTGCTCAGTAAAGGTACATAAGCTGAAGCTACAATCAGCATTTTCTCAAACGTTTTCACGGGATGGCTTGCTGACGAAAAGGTTGATGTCGCAGAGAAAGGTTTGCTAAAGAAATAAACTGACTGGATCCTGGATTTAAAAGTTGATGTTTTGGAGGCTTATCTCTGTGGCATGGGAACTGAAAGCTATACCAGTGGAGGAGTTTTCAAGAGCTTTCGACGATTTGTACACACGTTGTCAGAAGTGCAAAGTAAACGACGGGGACTATTTTGAATATTGACGGGAATATTGTCATCCTCATACACCTGCTTCAACTTTGCATGCCTTTCGCCTGCTGATTTACCCAATTTGTACAAGAATTTCAAATTGATTTTCTGCTCCATGACAAGTCCACAAAACCATCATTCATGACATGACGCCACCTCATACCCCTGGTGCCTATAACCTCAAGGGTTATCTAACCAGTTGGATGGATGCAGTGTGGATGAGTACAACCACTTCCCACCACACAGACAACAGTCGATAAAAAACTTCTCAAGACTCACAGGTGGACGAATTAAAGCACTACTGTTAACTGAATGTTACAGAACACGACGAAGGTGTCGCTGATAATCGGGTTGTTCCCATTTTCGATTTGAGGGGTGATTCACTCTACTTATTTGTCACACCTTGTAAGGGAAGTGGGGGTAAGAGTACGCAGTCGGGTAAGAGTACGCAGGGATTTTTCCCCTGTTGGCTACAGTGCAAGCAGAAGCGAGTGTGATCATATCAACATGCGTGTTTTCAGCTCTCTCAAGAGGCCGTCATTATTATTTTCATCCTTGCTGTCTTTTATTTATCAGGTAAGATATGATTTTCGTTATGTTAGCATGTAATTTTGATGTTAGCATTGTGAAGAAATCTTAATTTTTTTGTAAATTTTGTAAATAAAGGACTAAAGCGTGCTTTCAAAGTAAATATCATTATAAGGTTTGTTCCCTTCCGAACAACGTGGCCACATTAGAATTTAACTTTACTGAATGCTACTGTCATCTATGGACGATTTAGAAAAGCAATACATCGGCGGCTAAGAGTACGCACAGACCAGATATGCGTACTCTTATCCGCTCTGTAATTTGAAGCAGCCATTCCAATAAAACTTTGCATTTTATTATTATTATTATTATTATTATTATAAAAATGAGATTGGGATAATAATCTAAAGAGCTGTTGTCTGGAGAAAAATTTTTCCAGCCCATAGAAAATTCAATATGAATGAGACTGGTATCTCAACAGTCCCCAATAGAACACCTAATGTGATAACACCAAAAGGCTATAAAACTGCTTGTAAAATTTCTAGTGCAGAAAGAGGTCAAAAAGTCACTGCTGTATGCTGCATGAGTGCTACAGGAGTTTTCGTCCCGGCTACATCGATACTTCCTAGAAAGAGAATGAATCCTCTTTTGTACAAAGATGCACCCAATGGAACTTTGCCCTTGATCAGCGACACTGGTTACATGAATTCCCATTTGTTCATTAACTGGCTGAAACATTTTGTCAATCATGCTAAACCGTCTGCAGAAGACCCTGTTCTGAAGGTATGTGACTACCTTAAATTCCTCGTTTTACAGAAAATTTTCGAAATTTGTTTTATTTGTTTATTTTGGAGTCCATACATTTAGGTATCTAAAAATGCTTTATTTTTGTTTCTGCTATAATTACAAATAAAGTTATAGTATAAATAATAACAGGAAGTGACAATTCTGATACCGGAAGTGGCAATTAAAAGAGCCTTAAAAATACAAACAATTAGTTTGAACAACTATATTTAAATTCTCAAGCAATATATTGTCTAAAAACATAGATTTAAGCTTCCATTTCTTATTTTTATTGTTTTATTGGTTTTTGGTGACGCTTTTTTAAAAAAAATGCAACACAACAGTAATTACAACAATAAAAATTACTTTTTGGCGCTCAAATTGCTGTTTTATAATTTAATTCCATTTATTTTGAACTGTTACCTGTTCTCATGTGTTTTGAAATGTAAATTTATCCATAGATGCTTAAAAATTACATGAAAATTGACAAAAAGCTAATTCAGATATCGAGACGCCACTAACTATCTACTATACAAAATTATTCAGAAAAAATCTGAAAAGCTGAAAGAACACAAAAGTCGTTTAAAATCAAGTAAAAGAGGGTTTGACTTGTAAATATGGCGAGTTTTAAGATTCTAAGATGTGTACAAAATTTTTTGTACTCTATGAAAATCTTTAAAAGCGTTTTCTGAGAAATTGGAATTTTCGATATTTTTCTACGCGGCAAACATAATTTTGGAAAATGTTTTTAAGATATTAAAATGAAATTTGGCCAAAATGTTTTATTTGTTTCTAGCTATGTTATGAACTAGAATCTAAGCTCTCTGCCTATATTTATTTATTTTATTGAATTTTTAGTGAGAAAAATCGATGATTTTTTTAAAAAAATTCTAGTTTGTTCGCAAAGTTTGGAATATCTCCAACACCTTTCGAGGTATTAAAAATATCCTAGTTCATAACACAGATAAGCATGTTAGCTATATACTGTGCAAATATTGATGAAATATATTCAATACAACTTCTTATAGGAGGTTTGGCGTAAGTGCAAATTTTCACTAAAATTTTGCTAAAAATTGCCTATAATTTGAAAGTGAATGAAATTTCCAATGAAATTGCATTGGAATTCTCAGTTTTATAACTCATTTTAATTAAAAACATGAATGTTTCATTAAAAATTTAAAAATTTGAAAAAAAGTGCTCCGAAGGTAGATAATCACACATCCCGCTGCTCACTGCCTGCAGTTTTGTTTTGTCGAGAGAATCATATAACGCTTCTTACTCTTCCACCACATGCGAGGTGGAAGAGTACATAAATCCACATCATGTGCTACAGCCGTTGGATAAATGTTTCCTTGCCCCTTTGAAAGGTTTATACTCATCTGAAGCTGAGAAATGGCTCGTACAAAATCCAGGAAAAGTAATAACACTGTACGAAGTTCAGGGGGTTTTCATAAAGCTTATAGCGCCACAGCCAGGGTTCAACACGCAAAAAAATCTTTGCAAGTTACAGGTATTAAGCCATACAACTCTGATATTATAAGTAAGGATTGCTGTTCTCGTTCACTAGTAACTTTAGCACCTTTGGATAACAATTGCATCTGAAGCGAATGAAGTCTCACCTTCCACTTCTCAGATAGATGTCAGTATCCAGTCAATCGTGCCGCTTCCTCGACATGAACAACGAGGAGCTAAAAGGAAGAGAAAATCTCAAAACTCTGAAATCATGACTTTGTCTCCATTCAAACATTTGTTAGAGAAAAATTAAAATGAAAAAGTAGAATTAGAGGAAGCAAAGGCCAATTGAGCTCTTAAGAAAAATAAAAATGGGGACAAAATTAATAAAAGAAAAGCCCTGAAAGCAAAGAAAAATCTCATTCTGAATTCTATCGAAAAGCCAGCTCCCTCAACAAGTTCGGCAAATAATGAGGGGACAATATTCCCAGGCTGCGAACAAACATATGATGAAGATTGGATCCAGTGTGGATTATGTAAGGAGTGGTGACATGAGAAATGTTCGAATTTCGCAGGCAGTGGAGCATTTGTATGCGACTACTGCTAAATTTTCAGGGTGCGTACTCTTGGCCTCACGTCCTGCGTACATTTACACGCCACGTCGGGTAAGAGTACGCATTTGGCACTTTTTTTCCTTGCGTTTCGTAATATATATTTTTGAAAGCTAAAATTTGGATTTTTTACGCCCTTCTTTCTAAGTTAATAAACTATGATTCAGTATATTTTCGAGGCTCTAGCTTTTCAATTCTCATTTTTATAACTAAAATCCACTAGGTGCGTACTCTTACCCTCCTTTCCGTTACATATATAATTTCTACTTTCATTAGTGTTTCCATATCCAACACTTTAATATTAGTATTAAAACTATTACCGGGATTTCTAAACAACTCTTAACATCCAAAGACATTCAAGAGATTTTACGTAATTCGGCAGAATATACCAAGCTGCTTCCCAACACAGAAGAATCATATTCTTTACCCTGTTCTGACATATGCATTGGAAACACATTTAAGTTCAAATATTTTTTAGTGCTGGTTGTGTATGCGCATAAAAGTTTTACAAAGACTTATGAAAAAAGAATGTACTGGTCCACACATGTTAGTTATTGAAGTTATGTTTCATTTCTAGTTATTTAAAAAAACTGATTTCAGCATGTTTTGAAGAATGAACTACAATAAGTAAAATTAAATACTGCTTCAATATATTAAAGTTATAAAACTGTTATTTGGTATTATTAGGCTATGTGCTATATTACTCATATAAACCTAAAGAAATATGTTCAGGATTAAAGTTTCACTGCTGCTATGGTGTGGAAGTTTCGAGAGGAGTTGCCGAATCAGGTGTCATTTTCGTTAGCGGACCTTCTTACCCAAAATAATCCACTTGTTTCTACAAAACGGGAGGATAGTGTAATTAAATTAAATTAAAGTTTTTTACACAAAACAGCGATTTTGAATATAAAAACTGACGTATAATTTTATATAAGGGTCAAATAAGAAATCAGGTATGTATCCATTTTCCTTTTATTCCATAATTCTTTAATGATATGATTAAAATTAGTAATATTTTACTATAATTTATATTAATTTGAATGGGTATCCATTTTAAGTGCTAAGTAATTTGTATAATAATAATTTGTATAATAATAAATAATAAGTAATTTGTATAAGATTAGTTCATAAGAAAGGGTATGTGATCCTCCAGAGCTTGAGATACGAGTGCCTTATGTTAAGGAGGAAAAGCGGAAAAAGAATTGAGAGCAGTTTATATCAAAAAGCATGAAAAAGGCTATTAAGTACCACAAATAATGGTGGCATACTATGGAAGAGAAGAGAGAATTATTCGAGAAATAAATAAAACTTCTAAGCGAGAGTTTCCCAAGTTCGTTGCATCGGATTTGTAATGTAAAGGGGACTTGCTTCGAATTCAAAAAGGAAGAAACATAAAGGTTAAAATGGTTATATAGTTAAAACTTTTCATTTTTGAAGTAAATCGAAAGGAAAAGATTGCATTCTCCCCAAATCACATTTCCAAACTTCGCGAAGCAGGCAATTCAATGAGAAGATAAGTGTTATGTTTTCGAAAGAGATTTGATTTGGTTTCATAGAATCAGACACAAACAACTCACATTGAAGTTACACGCAGGTGCCTGAATTTTATAGCCTAGAGAGAGCCAAAAAAACTCATTTTTTCTTTTCGAACGGCAGGAACCCACAACGGTTATATTTTTATATTTATTCCTACGTGTATGTGAAAAATATATGAAAGCAAAACTACAGATAAATTGAAAAAACTTCACTTTGAATAAAGAAATGTTAGAAAAATACTAAGATTCGATGCTCCATAAAAAGCGTAAATTTAATTTGTGCATTGGTGTTTAAATGTGAACATTGATCTAATCCCTAATGAGCAGATGGAATCTAAATTTGTCGAAGGTCAACGGTTTTTTACTTGCGTGGAATTATTTGATAAAAAATGTGAGGTGCATGATTATCTTTCTATTATTTTTTTTCAGTTTAAAACATGCAATTTTTAAGTAAAAAAAATGTCGACTCACTTTTTCGACAGACTACATTTTTCAAGAGCAATGCACGTACTTCCCATGAGTGTAATTACAAACAAATGATTTTTATTTATTTGAAGTCTTGTGATGAGACTTGTGTGGTTGTTAATACTCTCAGTTTGGGGACTTTTTGCTCACTTAAAAGAATAATCTTAAATTATTGTCCTTAAAATAAGAATAGTACTTTAGAAATAATTGCATTAATGTACATGAAGAGGCAGCGTTCTTGATGATTTTTTGAAATCAATTAAAATAATAAGGAGCTACGTAAGAAGCTAAAGTTGTTTCAATCAGTATTTACAATATAAGAATTAGAATAATCAATAAATTCCTTTTCCCAGATTTGACCGTACTCTAGACTCGGCATTGTGTAAATGCGCACGAGCATAATAATTAATGCCTCGAAATTATGTGCTTGGAAGTGATTGAATAAGTTATAATAGACAGACTCAATCGAAAAAAGTATGTCATTAAATTATTAAAAAAACTCTAGCAGCGCATTTGGCCTGAAGTTTCTCTTTAATTTGTTTGCTTTATAATATATCATAAACATTTAAATATCAGAACATAGAACAGCAAAATCGATAAAAAATTTATCTTTAAATGAATCTAAACATATCAACCCGTTTGGACCATTATTAGTTTATGGTATTATATTTTTTTTGTATATGATAAGCAATTTCATGATTGGGAAATGCATTCATTATGTAGAACTTTAGAACGAAAAAATATTTTACAATTTCTCGATGTTCAGTGAAAGAAGAAAGAGAAAATAAACTTTTATATTATGTTCAAATCATTTCAGTCACATCTATGTTTTCCAGTGATTTCCTGAAAGAAAACTCTAAATGAATTGAAATATTTCCAACTGTGAGATTTTGTACATATTTAAAATCTTAGAAGCAGATCGACTTGGTACGCATGCAGAATGTTTTTGTTACATACACGACTATAAAGCTAGAAATCGAGCAGTATTTCAAAACGTGATTCGGAGAAATTATTTCTCTAGATGATGTAGGCTTCCGAGGATGTATGCACGTGTTACGCTATCAAGTTAAGCGAACCAAGACGGAGTGAGAGAGAAAGCGATCTATTACAAGCAGGTGTGTTATTTTAAATCTTTTTCAAACACTGTACTGAATGCCAAGAAGTAATATGAACTCATGTTCCAGATTTTGGTTAGACCTATAAATTTCATACCATCCGTGCTAGGTTGAAATTAAATTTGCTGGAAATGGATTTAATATTCAGTATTTCTCTGCTATATACACTCTGGTGCCATAAAAACTGATACACCAGTCTAAATCGGCTAGGCATGAGAAAGGTGGATAGAAGAAATATGACTGGGCAGGAATTCAATGTTCTTCATGCAATATGCTATAGACAACGTACTTCATACTTCTTGCACAATATTCCACAATTCGATATATTCCTTAGATTTTTTATTCGATAACGTGTTGCCAGGCATCCCAAATGTGTTCTCTCATGCTCAGGTCTGGGGATTCAGATCGGAATGGAAAAAGCGGAAACTTCGATAAATGCTCTTGTAATCATAATTTGGCGTTGCGGAGGTGGCGAGACAAAGCGTCTCGGCACTTGTGTGGAAGTACTATGACCGACCAAGTTCATCATTTTGAATCCAGGATATAAACGTATGAACTTCATCAGAAGCGACGCATACATAGCAATCGTCACTCACAGGCGTCTCTAGGAGCACCAAGGGTCCCAATGCTTTACAGTTGAGCAAACATCTTCCTGTTGACAGACGTATCTCTGGCATCATCTGCTTGAAACAGTTCGTCCATCTACCTGACACAGTTAGAAACGTGACTCATCAAACTATGCTATTTATTTCCAGTCATTAAATGTCCAATGTCAGTGCTGTTGTGCTGAAGCGAAACTCATAATTCTGGGTACTGTAATCATCACTGGGACTAAAGTTGGTCGTTGGTTCTTAAAGCTCATATACCGCAGTGTGCGTTGTACAGTCTGGCCGATGATGCTTGTCGAGGCTCCAACACTGAATTCGAATGAAAACTGTGAGAATGTTGCACGCCTATCACGTGAAACATTACTTATCAACCGACGATAAATACATCCCAACGTATTGTAATCGCCAGACTGGTGTCATAAGTTAGAAGATTTGCCTCAGTTATACTCACGGTACATACTTGCAGTGTCCGAAATCGAAATATCGGTCATAGCTATTTCTGGAACACTATGACCCTTATCACGAACTTCAACATAGACAAAGAGTTAAAACCTGCAGAAATGTTTATTGCTTACAATTGTCACGCCGTAAACAGACTTTTTTCCCACTTGGAAAATGTCTTGGGATGATGGAGATACTGGGAATCTCATTCATAACATCATTCCCAAAGTTAGCTTGCAACCAATCAACTGGACACGTAACGAAGTTTTGATTTTCGCAGGATATGGGCCTTTCCCTTCGTTTCTCTAAAGACTCAACCTTGCCAAAATATCATTCTGTTCTTGTGGGAAATCGGAACTCCAATCCATTATGTCACAGATTGCCTTCTCACAGCCTGCTACCATATGGCACCACCCAGCCAACATCAGCCAGTCTGGTTCCACAGCGTAGCCAACAATTCAACGTCAAGAAAGAAGATCCATAATTTGCTCCAATTTCTCCAGAGTGAAACCAGTCTTTTCTGTCCAGATCCCATTTAAGTGTGTTTTCCTTCCTTCAATAGTCTTCTATCAGTAGAGTTCAACGCTTTCGGTCCATTCCCAAAATCTTGGCCAGCATTTTCACAAATAGCAACTTCTGTAACCTAACATCCTCTTCCTCCTGTGATGAGGGAATTTAAAACCATCCAAACTTCAACTGTCCATCCTGCGTTTTCATCTCTTCCTCATCTCACTATCCTTTTTCTTTGGAGATACAAGGTCTCGCTTCACCAGTTTAACATTCAACGTCATCTCCTCTTCAGTCCATCGTCCCTTGAATTCAGAATTACTTTAGTCATTCATTCAAGGCTTTCTTCCAAGATCTACCGTGTTTCACCTTCTTCAAATAGAGTCCCATCAACTGACTCTTCTTCAAAATCGAACTTATTTAAACTCTGTGCGGCTCATTTCTCTGTTTTGCGTCCATTTTTTTATTTTTTTTTATTATTGTATTAATTTATTTTTCAACTTTTATTATTTCATTTTTTGAGTGTATTCTTTTACTCATCTTATAATTTTTCCATTGCATTTAGTTTTTTTATTGTCCAGTTATTTCATGTGTAATTTTGTGTTTTTTTTTAAGTTTTATTTTTCATCATGCTCTGTGTTACCAAAATTTTCAATGTTTAGCACAATAGCAATCCTTCCTAATGGAATAGCTCCTGTAAACATTTGTAAACTTGTTGCGTTATTTAATTTGGCAGCGGTGTAGAGAATTTGTTAAGATTCAAGAGAGGTCATCCCCTTGTGTATTGTGATTTTTCTTACACTTCATGTCCGCGACACTGCTTAAATAACCTTAAGGTCATAGTTGCAGGGGCATGGAGTGGTGTTATGTTATATCTATTGCTTTTATGCACACTGGTGGATATAACGGGAAAATGTACATAGGGGTCGTTGCTGTGTGTTTTTAATACGATGCTTCTGCGCTAGTTTTTATATCAGACTATGTATGATGTTACGCTATTGCGAAAGACTTTTCCTTTATATATACTACCAATGAATCTGTACTTTGCTAGTAATTCTTAAGAATATATATAGATATTCTGTTCCAAGAAAGATTCTTTTATGTACAGGGTGATTATAATTAAAGTTGCACTTTCAAAAGGCTGTAAAAAAAGAACCACTGGTTAGAATGACCTGATATTTGATATTTCACCTGGGAATACGTAAAGCAATGGGAATTTGTTTTGCGAAAGAAAACAAAATAGTTCAAATGTTGACCGATAGATAGCGCTGTACTCGTGATAAGATGCTAAAAAAACTATTGCTTTAAAAGATATGCTAATTTTAAGATGCTAATTAAAAGACGTGACATGCACACCGCACATTGCACTTGTGATAAAAAGGCGGGGAACATGCAGTTCCTGTTATTCTGCTTCTGAGAAGGTAGTCATGACTTTATCATTGAAGGATCGGGCTCTGCTTGTGAAGTGTTTTAACAAGAACGGTGACTGTGTGGCAATTGCATTGAAGAAATTCCGGACATTAAAAGGTTTAAGAAGCGGCTATGGTCCGATGACTGCATTCCGTCTGAAGAAGATGACTCATAGAATCGAAGAGTCATTTGAGGTGAAATGTGGCAGAGGGAGGAAAGCAATTGTTTCGACGTCAGTGGAGGATGTGGTTACAGCATTGCAGGAAGCGTCAAGCAGCTCTTTAAGAACTTGCAGTGCACGGGGAATTTCCCGAACCTTAGACATGCCTATCAGCACGGTTCGTAAACTTTTACGAAAATCCTGCAATACTATCCATTCAAAATTACGCATGTTAAAATTTGGTTCCTGCTGACCTGCCAAAACGAGAAGCTCTCGCACTGCAATTTCTTGCTCGAATGGAAGTGGATAATGCATTGCCATGGAACATTTTGTGTTCAGACGAAGCCCATTTCCATCTCCAAGGTTCTGTCAATACTCAAAATTGCAGAACATAGGCAAGAGAGAATCCATTCCAAATGCAACCATTGCCTCTTCATTTTCAAACGTTCACTGTGTGGTGCGGGTTTACGGCAGCATTTATCGTTGGCCCCTTCCTTTTTCGAGGAGATTGGTCCTTTCGGTCCTGTAGTACAGTCAATGGGACACGTTATGATTCTCTTCCGAGCAACCAGCTCATTCCAGCACTGCAAGGGAATGAGCTGGTTGCATGTCAGTTGCACGCTCGTTGCTGGTTGTGCTATCCACAGCACGGATGTGTGGATAGCACAATTTTTATGCAAGATGGTGGTCCTCCGCACATTGCAACACCAGTGAAGCAACGGTTGAATCTGCTTTTTGGAAATGACAGAATTATCAGTCGCCATTTTCCAACAGCCTGGCAACCACGATCACCTGACCTGAAGCCTTGCGATTTCTGCTGTGGGGTTACCTAAAAAATGTTGTGTACGGGGGTCCGATTGCGAACTTAGCTGAGTTGAAAAACCGCATTACGCAACACATTCACAATATCACCACTTTCAGCTCATAGGAGAAAACGAAGGACAGCATATTGAACATTTCTTAAGCAATTCGAAGCCGACTTCCTTTTCTTGATGGTTTCATTAGTTTTTGCTTTTTCTACGGTTTTTGGCCTAAGGACAATTAAAAATCGATTTCATTTTTCTTTTTCTACGGTTTTTGGGCTAGGGACAATTAAAAACCGATTTTTTTTCCTATCGGCTGAGGCACCACCTTGTCGTGGTGGATGGGCTTTGAAAAAAGAGTGCCAAAACAACATGCCACGCCTTTTAAATAGCATCTTAAAATTAGCATATCTTTTAAAGCAATCGTTTTTTAGCATCTTATCACGAATACAGCGCCATCTATCGGTCAACTTTTGAACTATTTTTTTTTCTTTCGCAAAACAAATTCCCATTGCTTCACGTATTCCCAGGTGAAATATCACATATCAGGTCATTCTGACCAGTGGTTCTTTTTTTACAGCCTTTTGGAAGTGCAACTTTAATTATAATCACCCTGTATTTTATATCTAATTAAAGAATTTTTTTTTCTTTCAAACCTTATTTTACTTTATTTCTATAGAAAATGTCCAGCCCTATTACGGCACAGTATCAAATGTTCAAACTTGTTGAAGTGATGAAAAGCATTTTTCGGTAATAATGCAACTGATAGCATATTCAGGCTCTTGATTCATATTTCACTTTGAATTTTATGATTTACATTAAACGAAATTTCTCGCATTTTTTCTCGAATTGCTACACTCTGTGTACTAATCTGGAAAGAATTAGATTTACTTAAAGCAAATGTACTAAATGAATGGGCCAAAATGCTCAATATTGTTTAAACTCTGAATAACTTTTAAACTATTCTAATACTTAATTGCATCATTCTGAATCATATTTAAAGCTGAAAGACGAACTCTGAAATGTGGAAACATGTTTTGCGCTTGAATTCTTTTTATACTGACGTATGAGCAAAACAATTGAGTCCCCAACACGATTTATGAGAATATGCTTTACGGATTCAAAATCCATTCCAGCAAAATACTTCTATATTTACATGCCACTAGGTCTTATAAAATTTCTGTATTAAGTATAACAAAAAGGTATCAAAGATTATGTTATGATCTGCAAATAAAAAAACCTCGGCAATACTTAATAGTAAGAAACTTCAATGGGCAGAGATATTTTGAAATCTTATCAACAATATTTCCGAGAAATAAAAATTTGAAATATACTGTTTTTCTTTAAAAGAAACCCACATATATATGCATTAATATGATCTGTTATGTTGCTTAATTTTAAAAAACTTTATATATTTAATTTTTTTAGGGGTGGCATTTTTGTGCTTTTAATTTTAAAGATACTTACCAAGCATATTACTTTATCTTGCACCTAGTTCGGAAAAAAAAAATCCCAGACTTTGTTTGTTTGCTACAGTTTCTACATCTCGAATCAAGAAATAAGAACATGTTTAGTCCTTGAACTATAAATTCAATTATACAGTAAAATTTAGCTTCCGGAATTGGCAAAATTCCCTCTCCTTCGTTTAAGCAGGATTCCACTGAATACTGAGCTTAAATAATTAAATTTATACATAAATATGATGCAAGAACATATTTTCTTAGTGTGCTCTGAGAAAAAAATCTGGCATATATTTTTGGCATCTTCTACCACTTGGAAATATTTTATGAAATACGTGCTGCACAATAAAATATGAGACCACTACATGTTTCAAACTTTTAATAAGCTTTACATATAACTGTATCTTTTTGCATGACGACGAAGGAAGAAAGTTTTACCTTCACAAAAGACATTTATATTACAAATTGTTTGATAAATTTAATTCTGTATTTCCAAAAGAGATTTATATTCCAAATTGCTTGATAAATTTAATGCTATATTTCCTAATGAAATTAACTACGTTTCACTAACGAAGCATTTTTTAAAAATATAAGCTACTACGACCATACAAAATATGGCATGGAGAAAGCCATTTGAGGGTATTTCATATTCGATGAAAAATGCTTACATACACTATATGGCCAGAAGTATCCGGACACTTTCAGATTTTCAATTTTTTTAGAATTTCTCCGTAAAGATTTAACTTACTGCCTTTAACCCTCTGACCACTGAGGGTTCTCAAAATCTGAGTACAGTTGTATACGGAGGTTTGTTTCCTAATAGATAGGTGAAATAGATTCATCCACCCCGTTTCCCCTTTTCTCCTCACTACGGGTGGTGGGAGATGTGAATGGAAGGCCTTTCATCTCCTATCTCTCCCTTAAGGTTCCCTTTAATGACTCTTCACCCAACTGCCTTCTGCCCCCTTTCGGAACAGTAACCAGACGAAATACGCCCCACTAGTATAGAAGTTGCATGGCCGGTTACGGCCGGCGTAGGAGCCAGAGGGTTGCACTTCGAATATGTGAATAATAGACTGTAACTCACATTTTACATTGAAGATTTGTTCCTGAGGGCAATTACGGAACCATTTACAAACTGATGAAACAAAAAAAATTTGGACCACCCCGCTTCACAGAATACTGATAACAAAATGAAACTTTCTGAAATAGTTATGTTTAATGTGCATTAGGGTGGATCCAAAATCCAAAGTGTGGATAAAATAATCGGCATAGAGTGCAAAAGTTGTCTTTTAAGTGTACTAGGATACATGCAAAATTTTTTCAACTTCGTTTAATATCTTCCGGTGCCCCAAGACGCTTAAATATTTGCAAAAAATCGATTTTTATGCAAATTTCGAATTAAAAATAAATAATGTGTTAAAGAAACGATTTTACAGGAAGAAACATAGAGGATAGGGCGAAGAAATGATAAAAATACCAACAAAAATTGGAAAATTATCGTAATGAAAAAATATCGTGTCTGTTGGATATAACATTTTGTAAGTGTACAAATTTCGATATAAATGAATACCAAAAAGGCATGAAAATTCTACTTGCTGAGCGATTGTTTATAAAAGATCAAAGATTAGAAAGGAAAATGTTTATTGGAGAAGCGGACGAAATTGCGACCGAAAAAAAGAGAAAAGGAATAAAGAAAACAGATGGAAGACAAAAGAATAAAACATAAAATGGTTAAAACTGATGCTGATGCTGCTCATACTTAATTAGTGAAGCTACTTGAGCTCAACACAATGTTTTAGTCCTTGTATACAGATACGGATGTAATTACCTTAGAATATCAATCGTAAAATCGTTTAGATTTCCCTACCTTAGCAAGGGAATGTTATCGATACGCAATTTCATATAGAGCAGCTGCTTCATTTGCCAGTGCTGTTTTACAAGACATTTGAATTGTACACGAAGGAGAGACTTCGCATGTGGTAGATCGCAATAAAAATCGTAGACAGCGTAAAAAGGTTTAAAATGTAGTTGCAGAGTCTACTAAGTTAACAGTGTCTTGATCTCTTTTAACCGGATTATGTTTGGATGGGAGAAAAGACAACACAAAATTGCTAATTAAGAAGGACACAAAGTACTACCCAAAGACCACGAAGGAGGAGCATTATACTTTTGTAAACGACCCTAACTCTGTGTATATCGGACATGTTACTGCTGCAACAGGAAGAGCTAAAGCCATAAAAGAAGCAATACTCAATTTTTTTAAATCAAATTATATGCAATTAAATGGGCTAACAATAATTGGATAATTTTGATGAATGTGCCATTTAAAGAAATTGAGGCCATGGTAAAAGTTAGACGGAGGAATGGTCAAAATATCCAAGCCATACCCAAGCTGTAGAAAGATGTTTTCGCTTAGTGTCTGAAGCATCGGAAAGTGTATATGGAGAAGAGAAGATATACGACTTCATATTGAATAGGATACAATCAAGAAATCTTATCAAGCATTATAATACCAAAAGGATTACATCCTTTAGAAATATGTAAATCTTCAAACTAATAGAATTAAAAAATCTATAATATAAGTTCATTTTTTATAAGTTTTGCGATTTATTGCTTTGACTATTAAATTTATACTTCATGTATTATTATAAAATTATAATTATTTATAAGTTTATACTTTAATACACGAATAATCTGCAAATTTTTCAAATATTTTTCATTAATTCACAATTTTTAATAGATATTTGTAAGAATGTGAATTTTTAACTTTTGGGGGGGGGGCTTTCGGGCCGCCAGAAGATATGAATGAATGTTAATGATAATAAAAGAATGTAAACTAGTATACCCAAAACAAAACTTTCTTACCCGGTGCTAAAGAAAATTTTGAAAATATTTTTTTTATAATTTTCCAAAAAAATGTCATTTTTAACAATTTTTGGGGCACTTGGGGCTCTGGAAGATATGAATGGATTTCAATAAAAAAAATATATGTAAACTAATATACCTAAGACACAACTTTCCCACCCCATGCCAAAAATAATTTCAAAACAAAACAAAAAAAAATTGTAAAGTTTCATAAAAAATTCAATTTTTAACTATTTTTGAGGTGCTTGGAGCACCGGAAGATATAAATGAATTTCAATAAAAAAAATTATATAAACTAATATACTTAAGACGCAACTTTCCAGCCCCCTGCCAAAAATAATTTCGAAAAAAAAATTTTTCCTATACTTTTCGATCCACCCTAATGTGCATAATATTTACAGGAATATTCGTAAAATCAGCACAAATATTTGGGAAGATATAAAGGTTTTTCTTAAAAAATAACAAATTTTCCCGCCTATTTTTTGCTTATAACATCCAAAGTTTTCTTCTATATTATATGAAACTTACAGAAACAATGAAAATATGTTAAAGAAGCAATGTTTAAGAATGTGAAAAATAATTTTGGAATATTACAGGAAATATGAGCATTTTTAGTAAATAATGTTTTACTGCGCATGTGAGAAACATATCGTACTTTTTATTTCAAAATTTTAAAGCCCGATATATAGGGAAACTTATATAAAAAATTTAGTTCAATATCATTAGTATCCCAGCTTCAAAAAAGCTACAGAAAACGTTTTTTTTAAAGATTTCTGCAGATTTTTCAAAGACAGGAAAAATCTGCATTTTTTCAGCAATTTAATCTGCATAAAATTTTCAAAAAAAATTCTTATTATATTCTTCTCTAAATATTCTGCAAATTTTTGTCAGACAGCAAGAAATCTGCATTTTGTCTTCAATTCAATTTGCAGTTATTTAGCCGATTTTCTCAACATAATTAAACTTGACCAATAATCTGTTGATTGTTTGAAGATTAAACTGCAATTTCATAATTTCTGCATTTCTCTAAATATATATTTTGCACCATATTCTCTAATATTCTAGCTTTATTTTCCAAAGGATATGAAACAAAATTAGAATGTAATTATCATTATTGCTTAATTCTACAGCAGACATGAGTTTCAAAATTTTCCCAATCGAAAATTGTCTTAGGCAATAATTTTTTTAAATATGCCACTGAAAATGAATTCTAAATTAATCTTTAAAATAAATATTTGAGGTTTTACCATTTTAAATTTTCAACCATAATTTAATTAATTTCCACAAATGTCTTTCTGACTAGCTTTTTTCCTCCAAAAAGAAGGGAAAAGTGGAACTTGCGACCTTTGGATGGAGAGAAGGTTTATCAGAAAGATAAAAGGTGAAAACGAATTTATTGAAACAGAGGATATAAATTATTGAACAAAAATATTTCTAATTTCATCTATTACTCATCTCTACCACTTTCAAACACGTATACTGACCATGGTTGATTTTTACAGAACTAAATGGCACCAGTAGAGCTATGGTGACGTTAGAACTCAAATATATTATTTTACCCCATCTAAAGTGGTCCGGTGTGGTCATATGGTTAGTGGTCCTACCTGCCTACTCTATGAGCACCGGTTCGAATCCCGGCCAAGATGCATTTGAAGTTTTGTTACAATCTGAATAGACAGCGTAAAAGTAAGTTGAATTACAAATTAAAATATTTGAAATTAATAATTAAGCCTTCACTGCAGAAAATCGAAGATATTGGAAATATATGGAACACACACACATAGTTTTCTTCAGGTATTCTACATTTTTTTCTGAAGAAAACATGTTCCAAATGCCTTAAGATTTTCTGCATATTTTTTTAAAGATTGTTTGCAGATTTTTTTTAGCTGGGGTTCAGAAAGATATCGGCATTACAACGAGCAGAATTTTAGCTCCTGTCGAAGAGAAGCTAAAAGATTAGGGGTTGAACTCATGAACACTTGTAATATTTGTAACGAATAAAATATATATATATAAAGAGTTATTGAAATATTTAAAAAAAAGAAATTAATTAGATAAAAAAAATCGCTTGGTCATAAAATATATATATTTAAAAATATCGTTTGGCCGTAAAATTGTAACAATATGTAACTTGTTAATAATCAGGTAAATAATATAATTAAAGTAATAAATTTTTTTGTTATTTATAGTGCCTAATTAGCTGGAATACAAGTCATGCTTATAATTGATAAGTTTTCAAGGGTATTCGGCAAATTCTAACCACTATACAATTCAATATAACTATTCAAAGATATAAGTTTAAAAAATATCAGTTTGTGTACAATCCCTCATCTTTTAGCTTCTCTTCGATAGGAGCTAAAATTCTGCTCGTTGTAATGCCGATATCTTTCTGAATATTAATGATATTGATTTTAATTTTTTTATATAATTGCCCTACATGTCTGGCTTTAAAGTTGTGAAAGAAAAATTACACTATGTTTCGCGCATGCGCATTAAAGCATTATTTACTAAAGATGCTCATATTTCCTATAATATTAAAAGACATTTTTTCTAATTTTTACACAATGCTTCTCTAACATATTGTCTTTATTCCTGTAAGTTTCGTATAATATAACAGAAAACTCTGCATGTTATAAGCAAAAAACAGGCGAAAAAATTTGGATTTTTTACCTTTATATCTTCCCAAATATTTGTGCTCAGTTTACGAAAATTCCTATAAATATTATGCACATTAAGCATAACCAGTTCTGAAAGTTTTATCTTGTTATCAGTATTCTGTGAAGCAGGGTGGGAAAAAAGCTTTTATCTTCATCAGTTTGTAGACGGTCCCCTAAGTGCCTTCAGGACCGAATCTTCGATGTCAAATGTGAGTTACAGTATATTCTTCATATGGTCGAAGTATAGCGGAAAACAGTTATTCCTTTCCGGAGAAATTCTAAAAAATGTGAAAATATGAACGTGTCCGGATACTTTTGGGCATATAGTGTATAATGATATTGTGATATATAAATCAAGTAGTATTCCTTTGTTATGTTTTAGCTAGCTATGCAGTATTTATTTTTAGTAAAAGGAGCTTCACGTAAAAATGCTTTCATTTGTGAATAGCCCTTTGTTACTTTAGAATTCATACCCGAAACAATTGTAAAAAATCCAAGAATCTTAGATGTTACTTTTTCAGATTCTTACTGTTTTGCTACGAAAGAATTTTGAGATATGTTACTGATGATACATAATTTAACTGGCTTGCAATCAGCGTTCCAATTCGCATGAAAGGTGTTCGATCGGTTGGGAACGGAGAAAGAATGCTAATCACGTTCCTTGGCACCCATTTTCTAAAGGCATTTCGGAACACATATTGGTTTGTAGAAAGTTAAGTTATTTTGTTGATAGGGAAGGATGATGGCTCTTAAAAATGTGTTCTCATGGATTCGAAAGCACGTAACTATCTGTAATATCTGAAGAAATAAAGAAAATAAAAGCACTGGAAAGAATAATTCTAGAATATCTTCCATATTTCAGAAGCCTCTTATGCTTTGTCTCTGAATCAAGTTTACATTGATAAATTTGTGAGCAAGAATAAATGAACTCTTGTATTCAGCCATCAAATATTTGAAAATATTTGATCGTTGAATATTAAATATAAGCTCACATCTCCAGATGCGATGGACCTCATAGTTAAACTTTAGATTTGGGAGGACAAAATCTTAAAATACGTTTTTAAAATGGAAATGCTTGAGCAAAATCAGAAGTCTTTATCAGTCTTTCAAATCAATCGAAGGTTAGATCTGTTGTCCCATATGGCAGCTAGTGGAATTACCTATTCGTACCTTCCGTTAATACCAATAGAACCCAATAGATAGCTATCAAAGATGGGATGATACAATAGGATCAGGAAGTAAAATTATTTAGAGGGATCTTAAAGGGTAGGAAGATTAGTTCCAAGAGAGAAAGAAAAGCCAGATAGCTAAGTGGAACATCATCCGTACTATCTGTAACCACAAGTAAGACCCGGATTTGCATCCAGGACATATGGTAAGAATTGATTCCCCAGACCGTTTCGGATAGCAATACGGGCGCTAAGAACTATGCAAAAGACAAGTGACGAGTATCTCATGCAGTTTATTTTAGTTTTAGTTATATTAACGTCCCGTTTCTGAAGCAACTGGTATCTCATGCAGGGACCCCTTGTAAGGATGCATAACAGTAAAGGAGTTGACCCCGCCCAGTCTAGGCATCTAAGGTCATATGAATGATAGACAACACGTCAGCAATCGTAAACTGAGGGTGGAATTGATAGCCATCACCGGCCATGGCCCAACACCTCCGGCGGAGGTATGTTCGGCATCGCAGTGGAGGTAACTCAAGCACACAACATTAATATGCACACCTGGGAAGCGAGAACCCTCATGACTGCCAAGAGGCTTCTCATCCAGGTACTCTTATTTCCCCCTGTGGGGCTTATAAGGAGCCATGTCCCGTCGGAAGAGTTGAGGACACACCATCGTTAGTGTGCCGCCAAGGTAACCAAAAGTCAGCTCCACGGCAACTTCTCTTCTTCGCACTCGAGGTGATCTATCGGTGGAATGTATTATCAATCAACACACAACAATGTTATACACACCTGGGAAGCGAGAACCCTCATGATGGCCGGGAGGCTTCTCATCCACGCACTCGTATTGACCTCTGTGGGGCTTATAAGGAGCCATGTCCCGTCGGAAGAGTTGGGGACACAACATTGTTAGTGTGCCGCCAAGGTAACCAAAAGCCAGCTCCACAGCAACTTCTCTTCTTCGCACTCGAGGTGATCTATTGGTGGAATGAATTGTCAATAAGGAAAAAGTGAAAAGCAATTTGACAGAGGATGTCTAAAAATTACACTCACATATTTTTCTCCAAAAGCAAAAGAATAATGTATTGATTATACAGTGGCAATATGATATGGTGGTACATATGATTTTACAGTGGTAATCATATGTTTTAAAATGGATGCCGTTTGATTTCACTTTGATTTGGGAACAACAAATTTCGAAACGACATTGCGAAAAAAATCTCTTTCCTATACAGTCGAACACAAGTACCCTGCTACTGATCATTTCATTGAAATTCCTTTCGAATAGAAATGAAAATTATTGACCTGTTCAGTAATTCAGATAGTTTAAAGAATTCACGAGAAAGAGTCTTTAGTATACTTTCGTATTACTAACTAATGCACACATATAAAAATTGGGAAAATACTTCCTTCAAATGCTACAGAATTATTTTAAACTGTCTGTCTTTTTTCCTTGCTTTGTCTTTTTATAAGCTTAAAAAGCATAAATATAGTTCCATAAATTTTATGATGAAAGGAAAAAGTATAAAAATGGACTAGAGAATAATAGGATAATTTTGTTTCTAAAATTTTGTATTGAAATTTATAGTTTTCGTGCTAAGAAGAAATAAACTTAGATGAAACATTTGGCAGGGATATTTAGCTGAATTAAAAAACAACATTTTACGGGTTTATCTGTTTTCTGCACCAAATTCTGTTTCGGAACAGCTATAAATTTTTATCTTACACTCGAAGAACGTTACAAGAATACATAATAAAACCGAAATTATTTTTTTAATTCAGAGATCTGATATTTAAATTATTGCAAAAGAAATATAAAGAATTTTTTTATTGTTAAGAATCTCTGATACCCTTTCAATGCTATAAAAATATTTTTTTATTATCTACTTATGGTTTCACTTTTCTGAACAGGATTCACTTGTGACAACGGAACTTAAATAAACATTGTTTTCCATAATAAATTTAAATGCTGTTACAACATTTTACTTGTTTAATGATTGCTTTCTTAATGTATCTTTTATTTGTGAACTTTTTGATCGTAAAATTAAAAATTTAATAAGAATAAGGATTTAGCTACATAAAAATGCTAATTTTTCGTTAATCATGATTCAATTTAATAAAACTATTGAGCAATGCAACTTGCCCTTATAACGGCTATGGAAATACAATTGTTTGGAAAGTAAGATTAAAATACAAATTAAAATAATTAATATAATGAAGTTGTTCTATGTTGGTACTGTTTTATATAGATTAATTTCTATTGTACGCATATAAAACAGTAATTAATCTTCAATCATAATTTCAATTTAATGAATTTGTTACAATATATTTAATGTCCTTGATAAAGAAAACTTTTGCGGGAAAGATGTTTTCGAAATAAATTCGACAAATGATCTTTACTTATGGCTCAGGAGAATAAAGTCATCCTTCATTTTAAAATTTACCTTGCTATTATTAATTAAATATTTAAAAACTCATAAATTCTTTGAAAGAACTTTAATCTGTAGAATCAGAAAAGATTTCAAAAGTAATTTTTAATTTTTATGTCTATGTAGAGTAAAATTTGATGTTGTAAGAATAATATTCATTTAAACAAAATTACTATGTTTACATTTTTATTATAGCTACGTTTTTTATAGCATTTGTAATTAGAAACCCTCGAAATGAAAGGAAATATTAAAAAATAATCTAAAATTTACATACATTTTTGAAATTTCTTGGGTTTAAACAACTGATATACCATCTAAAACGAAGATTTAAGATTTTGTTCCCTTCTTGTTATTGAGTATATTTTTCAATATTTTATATTTTTATAAATATTTTGAAATGAACCAAATTGCAAACACATTATGTATAAAAAATATTTGCACAGTTTAAAATATAAAAGTAAATTTAATAAATGAATCGTTAGCTGCAGAACGGGAACAAGTCCAGGACACAAATATTTTTAAAAATAGGGTGGTTACTTTTTTAATCAAAAATCTACATGATATATGTATTAGAAGACAACCTGAGGTTTTTAGAAAAATTCATTTTAAATTTTTCTTTATCAGAAACAATAGTAAACAGTTTTTTCATGCATCCAGTAAAATTTATGTTTTATGACTAATTCCCTTTTTGCAGTTAGTGATTCAAATATTTAGTAATTTGTTTTACTGCTATTAAAGATAATTTTTTCTCTGTCTAAGAAAATTTGATTTTCTCGATATCAAAATTCTTTTTGTTTCTGATTTGTAACTTTTTAAAAGATATAATTAACTTCGAAACATTTCAATTCATCTTGCGAAATAAATCCTTTTGATCGTTGTTTCTGAGATGCAAAGGAAATCTTGTCAATTTAAAAAGTAATTTGCAGTTGCTTTCAATATGAATATTCCCTAAAAAAATCTTTTGAATATATATAACATTATCAACGCGTCTCAAGAAGTTTTTTGCATTCATACTATGTAAAAACATTCAAGTTCCCACATAAACGTGTCTATAAAACGGATAAAGAGTTGATAAAAGAGCTTAAAAATGAAGAACTAAATATAATTGATTGCAGTCACAAGTTATACATTTAAAAGCGGTCCAGTTAATGAAATAACCGAAAAGAGGAAGTTATGGTTTTTCCAGCATAAAATCTGAAAAGCAAAAAAAAAAAAAAAATCTCCCCCTTATACAACCTATTTGGATTTTAATTTTTAGAGAAAATTTTATCATTCTCCAATTACTTGAAATTTTTCAAATTTTTAGAGTTTATATAGAAATAGGAAAATCACATATAAATAAACCTCAAATGTTTAATCCAAAATAAAAGAATTTAGATAAAATCGAAAAATTTTGGAATAAATATGAGGAAATCATTTTCTATAAAATTTGTTTGCAATAAAACGGTTCTTCATTAAATACGAACGATATACAAATGGATCATCATGTCTAGCTAATTTAAAAAACAATAGTGTACTTAGATGAAATCACTCGTTTAAACCGGTTTTATCAAGAATTGTTTATATTTTACAGCTACATTTTTATTTGTTTTCTTTTATTTTCTTACTTAAAAAAATAAGAGATGTGCTATTGTCGTAGATAAGAGTTAAAATACATTTACTCTTGCCAGGATATATTTTTAATATTCAAGTAAAAAAAATAGAGAGCATCGTTCTATATTTATAAATAAATTGAGCCAGATAGAGTAACTTCAAAAACGCTATTTCTTCCTAGATTTAAACCAAAAGACTTTCAGATATTTCGAAAAGGAGAATTTTATTGCCATTCATGCATCTTCTTTTATGAAACCTGAAAGTGAATTTTTATGTAAATGAGCACTCCAGTCACTGAAACCAAGGTTCTGATTCAAAGTAATTCAATAATCAAACGGGGAGATCACATGGTTTAAAATCTGCCGATAGCACCTGTTCTGAAAGATTATGATGGTCACTGTCAAGAACGTAAATTCTAAGTAAGAAATAGATGATGCTTCAGTTTTAAATTAGGGGTTTATAGTAAGAAGAATATTATTCAGGGGAGATGATAAAAAGTACCTGGAACAGTCAGTTTCAAAGTGAAAAACTTGTCTGAGTAAAGAAATCCACTTATTCGATCAATTAAAATGACTTATGTTGGAAATTGATGTTACTATGTGCAAAATAATGAATAAGGCACACGCTCTCATTTTTGGACCTTCAACTTAATATATTCGGTTTAATTTGATTCTCTTCCGATATTCTGTTATTATGTTCCTTTTCCATTGAATTTTTGAAATTTTGGTTAGTTAATTTTAACATAAATAATGTGTCACTTTATGTTTTTAACATGCTGACTGCTAGTAACAAGATGACTCTTGATTGTCAGATTTCTTCGAATTAAAATCATCAGAAATGTGTTAAGAATGGCTTCTACTAGGTGTTTTGCACGGAATTTTCTTTCTACATACATCGCTTTAATCAAATTTCAATAATTTTGTTTGTCTTCCTTTTCTTTTGTCGTATCGCTTCTGTAAGGGAGAGTTCTAAAGGGTTAGAGTCTCTTATTTAGGTAATGCATTCAGTCCCGACTAACAATTCTAACTCCTACTGCATTCCGTATTAGAACTGTCCATAATTAGAGATTAAAATGTTTACTTTATAGTTTAAACTAACGCAAAAAATATGTTATTATAGTGAAATAAATACAAAGCAACCCAGCAAAAATGATTTCAAAAATTGAGCAAACACTGTTTAGAATTTAAAGTTAAAAATAGTTCTACAAAACTTCAGCACTATAAAATACCTGGATCACCTTGAATCAAAACCACTTCCATCGATTTTATTTCATTTTTCCTGAAACCGACTTCAAAGAGAGGTGTTTTTTTGTATATATATCTGTGTGTATGCGAAATATCACCAAAATGTGCTTTCATCTCTTCCCAGAGACTTTAGAAATTCACTTCGTTATTTCCAGACAAAACAACATAAGCCTTACGATTGCTCTCAAAACACAATTACTCCCCGTTGTAGAGCTACGTGTCTTAGAGAACTTTCAGTGAAAGATATTGATAGTTTTTTACTTTTGATGCGTATTGATAAAAATAGATATGAATAGAAGTACAGATGACCACAAAAATATTTTCCAGGGAAAACATGGTTAGAAAACTAATAAAACCTGAAATATGATAGGACAGTGCAAACATGGAAAAAAAGTAAACAGAGAAGAAAAAGCGGAAGTTTTATATATTGGACATTTCGAGGGTTGACAGAGGAGATGATGTGGGAATTCATTCGAACCTGTTTATGTAAGATTCAACTTTCACAATAATGTTTTTTACCTTTATTCAGTTTGCCATAAGACATACACAAAAACTAAAAACGAAATATTGCTAATATTATGATTTGAAACTGTTGCAACGAATGAGTGAAGCAAGTATCTGATAAAAATCTATAAATGAAATAACTTTATTTGTTTAGGAGGAAATTAATCTGCAGAAATTAAACTAACAAATTATTCAATGTATCAATGTAAAACTAGAAACAGTTTTGATATAACCACAATCAGCTTTCAATTTTGCAATACTCACTCCGTTGGTATTCATTTTAAATCCTATATTCCCTCCTAAAATGAGATATAAAGAGATTTCTTGCACATTTTGGGAAATATTCTAGAGAAATTACAAATGAAGAAATTATTTTCTAACATATTCAGTCTGACAACCTTTCCTTGGGAATATGATATAACATTCATTTCTAAAACAGTCATATGTTTTTCAAAATTACCATTGATAATTTATTCTATTCTTCCAGCACAGATCTCTTCAGCCCAGAAAAATTATTGGGCCTGAGAATGACTTTCTCTCTATTTTGAAAAGAATCTACAAAAGTCCGTCTGATCTAATACTCGAGATTCACTAGGGATTTAAATACATGGTATGGACTTGTGTACATATGTCATCTTTTTTCTATAAATAGGATGGGATATTAAGAGATAACACTTTAAACGATAAGATGAAGCAAAGGGTTTTCAGAAGTGCTTAAAAATGCATAACAGATTTAAAGTATTTTTTCATAACTTGTGTGTTAACCCTAACAGGTTTGCTCAGGCTCCTCTCATGCAACTAATTATGTCATCTGTAAACTTATAGTTAAAATTAAGTCTTTCATAAACGTTATAACTCGATAGAAAAATAACCGGTAGTCCATTAACATTTCAAGTGTTCTATGGACGTAGTTGAATCAATACAACAACATATGCCCAAAGCAGAGGAGGAGGTGTTTATCTAATTACATAGTACAAAAAATACACTCCTAAGATGTTAATCAAACACTGTAAAACTTTACTTTGTCATACGTAAGAAAATAGACATTTCTATTTAAAATATAAATATAATGCCCTTTTTAATAAAGAATACATTAAAAATTATAGTGAATATAGAATTAGGTTAATAAAACAATGCTGTCCAGGGCGACTCAAAACATTCATGAATGAAAGTAGTTTCATGACATTTCATATTTTTTTATATAATTTATTTTGTCGAACATAAAAATGATTTTCCCTCTTAAGAAATCTTGAAAATCCAGCTTTTATCCTATTAATTTATTGAAGACAAGGAATCTCTTTTAGTCAATGTGTTGAAACTAGTAATAGAATAGTTTAATCCCATTTAAGAAGCAAATGAAAAAATGATATAAGAAGAAATGGTCCTTGAATATGAAATCAAGAGTGAAATATGCTACTAAAAGTTTTAAGACACCATGCTGATTTTTTGTTGTTAGAATTTCGGCAAGATAAGTAGTTTTCGTTTGCTCCCTTAAATCATTTTATAACTACAAATGTGTGATAAAATCTTGAAATCAGCAAAATATACTCGAGTTTTTAAATGTAAAAACATTTGTTTGCATGAAAATCTCATCAGGTTTCCACAACAACCACAACCTGAATAAGTTTCTCTGCTAATCATTCTGATCAAGTGAATAATATCATACAAAGGCAAAATTAAATATGTATAAATTACTTGATGAATTTGAAAAGAAAAATTCAATAAAATAACTAATCAACGTACCGAAATCGATATTTATTTTTAGCAAAATATCTTAGCTTATGCTTCCGCCGTAAAACTCTTTAGAAATATATTGGATATTCGATGAAATTGTGTGTAAGATAATTTGGAATTATAATCTAAAAAATTTATAAAGTAATAATATCATAATTTTCAAAATATTTTATTCATATAATCTAAAGTATACAATCTTTCTCTTTTATAGACTCTGGATTTGCTAAATACGAGCTAATGAAAGCAATTTCAAAAGGAAAATTTCCTACAATTAAGAACTTTATAAATAAAACGTTGTTATGATTCAATCTCAAAAGCTATTCTGAAAAAAGAACTATCTCAAGAGAAGGACTATTAATGAATCTAAATTTATAGATGGATATGGTACAGTTTATTTTATTTACCATTTCTGCAAATATATAGAAATACTATATATGTCTTCTTTTCTTACTCTCTGTAGTAATAAGGAATATTAGTATCTGGAAGGTATTATTAACATGAAAAACATACACAAAAGAACTCTCAACATGTCTCCAACACAACCAATCAATGAACCGACGAAGACTTCCATCCTTAAGAGAACTCTAAGCCTAATTGCAACAAAGACTAATAAATCATAAGTACATGCTATTTAGATAATAGATTTGTTTTCATTAACGAAAAATTTAAGGATCATGAATCATGTTATCAGCATAAATCGTTGAAATTATGAGTGAATATGATTTGATTGGAATAAAGTTATGAATGAACTTGATTTGGTTGATTTAATTTAATTTTGTTCCTGTACGAACATATTAATATATATTTGCTGTGTTACGTTTTGCTGTTTCAGTATTATATTATTTGCATTTTTGCACCTCACATTAAATAAGCATAAGTATGAAGACACAATCCACATCTGTTTACAAACAGCACAAGTAAGAAATTAGTAAAAAATGACAAACCCAGAAAAGTGATGTCATCATGCTACCAAATTTTCTATTAAATGAGAAAATCAAAATCAAATCTCTCCTGAATCATCTTCATATGAAACACATAAAAGAGCTAATGCATTCAATGGACGAATACTTTTTTGTTATTCTTTTGCAAAAATATCCAAAAATATAACTGGAAAGAAGAAAACGCCAATCTTGTTTTATTTTCAGATACAATAAAAAAAATATGCCCGAGTAATTTTGAAAACACTTTAAATACAAGAAATTCGAAATATTTTTACAAAAATCCTTAAAGCACTATGTTTAATTATTAGAGTCAATTCATATTTATGTCAAGTTCTTCCGATACACTACACCAGTTCACTTTTGAAATCTGTGCAGGAAGAAAGAACGTAACGTCAAACCACAATAAGAAGAAACATGAAGAGAAATGTCACACGAAATGCATAGTTACGCTCACTAAATTGTGGTGCCAAGCTAATTGACTCAATTCAAAAGTAATATTCTTTTTACTGGAAAGTAAAAAAAACACTAATATGTTCATTAGATAGGGGAGTTGGAACCCTAAGTCCGTTACTCCTAACCCTGTTATTTCGATGTATCTTTTCTCAAAATTTGTTACAGATTCATGTTTGAAATTTTTTATACAAGTAAAGTACACCTTTATCATTATACTGAAATGATTTTTTAAAATATAAAATCAAAAACTTATTTTTTACAATTTTTTTGTGTCAAAACAAAAAATGTGAACTTGGGAATTTCTATGTACCTTTTCTCAAAATCTGTTAAAGATACATGTTTCAAACTTTTTATACAAATAAAGTACACCTTTATTATTATACTGAAATGAGCTTTTTTAAAAAAACTCAAAACTTTATTTTTTACATTTTTTGTGTCAAAATAGGGTAAAATTTCACTATGTGTAATTAAATATTTTGTAAATTTATAAAGAATTAAAAATTAACCAAAAGCTCATTTCAGTATAATGAGAAAGATGTACATTACTTGTATAAAAAATTTAAAACATAAATCTATGACAGATTTTGAGAAATGGTACATCTAACTAATTGGGTTAGGATTAACGGACTTGGAGTTCCAACTCCCCTGAAAATCATCTTTCAAATTCATTTTTTTTATTTCCAGAAAAATGTTCTAGAACAAGATTAATTGAGATTTAGTAATCAATTGAAGTCACAAAAAGAAAATTCAAGAGTGTTATTTAAAAACTTATTTCAACAAAAAATGCAACTTATTCATTTGTAAAGTAAATAGAAGTGAATTTACAGTCAAGTGTAGATTACATACAGAATGGTGAATGTTACTTTTCTAGAGAAAAAAAATTTCAAAATCCAATTTTCCATGTTAAAAATTAGAAAATGATGGCAAGATATTTCCAGATATACAGGAAAAGCTTTATCGGTAAATATTTGATAAAATGGAAGGTTATAAAAGAAACGTGTAAGGAGTTCGATATATACCCTCTAGTTTCTCAAAACAAAATACTTTCCCCTTCAGGCATTTCTGCGAGCATTTTTTCTCATGATCAGAAATAGAACAAAAGTGCTGACCTTTATTCGCCTCGAAATACACTGAATCGAAATCGGTTTCTGGAATCGAAAAATCGACTTGGAGGCCTCAGAGACTGCAATATCGATAAGTCCGACTTTTTGTACGCGTGAATAAGTCAAGTTGGCTACTTCAATATTCCTAATATATTCAGTACATGTGTTTGTTACGAAAAGTTTGGAGTAGAATTTTTTAGTGGAAATTATTGGTAATTATCTAAATACTTATGGATCGAGCAGTAGAAAAAAAAAGGAATTTATTTACACGAAATAGAATAATAATTAATTTTTAATAATGAACTTATTACAGATATACTTATCGTGAGACTTTTCTTAGTATACTGATTGATGTTAAATTAACATCCCAATTAGTAGGTACAGAAAAACTATTGAGGATGGGCGTCATAATTCTGTGTCAACAACGGGGAAGGTATCTGAGCCGGCAAGCACTTCATCATGTTGCTATGCCTCACCAGTGTGCAGACGTTTGATCCCTAACGACATTATAGCGTGAACCATGCCGATATGCTCGGTAAACCTTCGGCGAAATCAGATCTTCTAGCCATAATTCTCAGATCTAAGAATCTGCTTCCGTGCTAGATATTAATTATGTTATGTATTGTTAAACTTTTAAGAGACTTTTGCGTGCTGTACTAATTTGGCATAATGTTCTTTAATTATGTGTGGGCTTTCCTTAAAAACCTGCGTTAACTTATATATGTAAATTAATAACTCTATTTTTACAGATTTAGTTTAGTTATATTAATGTTTCGCTTTAGAGGCAGACGACAATTTTGGGATAGACCTCGCAAATTTGAACCGTGATCAGATGACGAGGACGACAGCTGAGTTAGCGTCCCCTGTTCAAACTTCCACGCCGCAACAACGGGAGGACATTTGGCCCCCTACTTATGATTTAACGTGCAGCAATCCCACGCTGGATCTTCAGTGGAATCGGGTTTTGAACCTGGAACCCTCCGGTCCCGAAACAGAGACCTTACCCCTAGGCCACCGCGGCCTTCTATTTATTAAGAGGATGATACTAATAAGAGAGAAATAAAGTAATTCTAGTGAGGTAATGTGATTCACAAACTAACATATAGGAAATGTTACGTAAACTTTAGATTGTAAAATCATAAAGCATTTCTAAAAGTAAATCTTAAAATCCAATGAAAATGTCAAATGCCGTAAAATACCTTGCACCGGTTTTCATGACTTCAGAAAGAATTAAGTGATTATTTGCATGTATTTCTCTAAAAAAAGGAGGTTCTAATTTTTTCATCGTTCAGTGATTTCTAGAGAAACGTTTTGTAGCAAAATTTGGATAATACCGTAATTTAGCAATAAATTGATTTTTCACAGTATATTTCAATAACAAACTCATTGTGTGTAATGTTTGATAAATTTATTGAAAACCTGGGTTGAATTATAAAAGAAAATTAAATTTTATAAATACCTGATTATAAGTAAAAATTTAATGTCAGTGCGACCGGTCAAATCAGGATGGTGTTTTAGAGATTATTTACAGAATTATTGTTAGATGTTTTATTAATATATGTATCTATTATCATACTTTCTTACCAAAATAAGCGTTTATTATCATTTTCAGATATTCATTATTGGCAAGAAAATCGAAGTCACTGAACTGGACTGCACAAGCTGCAATGGTCCTTATCGGAAAACCAAGGGATTTCCACTTTTCTTATTTAAAATAGCTTTCGTTTCTAAAAGATATTCGCTCGGGGTACCAAAAAAGCTTCTGTCGTTTTCAGAGTACGTTAAACTTGTGAAATTGCATTAAAGCAAGCTTCTAGGGTCTCTGGAGAGAAATCCAGGCATTTACACGTTCTTAACTTCCTTTTATACACCCTGGACATATCTGAAGCAGAAACAAACATTTTTTCTTATTATTTCATACAAAAATAAATTAACAAACGAAAGGCTTGCTTTGTACCGCTAATTTTCATGATACAAAGAAACCCACTTTTACGGTAAAAAGTGAGAAAAAAATTTATTACAACTAAACTAACAAATATAATTTACATTCAAAGCAACAAAATGAAAGATGAAAGTTAAGTTTATTATCTTTAACATTTGAATGCAGTTGCCTTCAGAAATATTGTACTTTCTTCGCCAGAGACATGTTATTCATCACTAAAATTTTGCTGGCTAAAAAACTGGCTAATTGTCTCTTCCTTGTGTAACCTCCTGAATGATTGTTATATATGCTTAAGGAATGGAATACACTAGTCAGAGTTTCCGAGAAACGGGAAAAAGAATCTCAATTCCATACCATTAACCCACACTGGCTAATTGTCTCTTCCTTCTCTAACCTCCTGAATGGTTGTTATATATGTTTAAGGAATTGAATACATAGTCAGTGTTGGCAAGAAAAGAGAGAGAAATCTTAATCCCATACCCGTAATCAGTTGGTATCTATTTCACTTTCCAGCATAAACTTTATACTGTTGCAAACGTGTACTCCACGAGTGCAAAGTAACCCCGTTTTACGGTACGTGTGAAATCAAACACGTAAGGAAAAAATATTTTTTGGAGCATCACATTTCAAATATGAAACTCATTACAATAAATAAATTTATTCTGTACACATAAATTGACCATCAAGTATATGTCCTAATAATAGCACATAAACTAGCTTTAATATGTATAAGAGAAATACAGATTTGTGAAAATAACTTTTGCGTTTCGCTTCATTCTTTTGTCCACACTCACCGTTGTTGATCTGTTGTTATCGAAATAACTAGAAACATCACAGTTTGGTTAAATTCAAGAGTTCTATTTTCTTACTCTTGTTCTTTTTAACAGAAGAACCGTTGCAGAACAAGTATTATTCGATCCGGGGGAGTACTCTCCTTTTAGTTTTTCTTTCCACGTAACAATAAGGAATCAATTCATGATATGATTCAAATTCGTGTTCTGACAGCTTCGGTTCTTGCTTGAAATTTCTCTTTAATTTTAACAAAACTGCAGAAAAAAGAAACTGTTCTTATAAAATATATAACTAAAACTGCTGTTATAACCGGAAATGAATGTAGATAAGTTCGAGTTTGCTTACGGAAAAGATGTTCTATAGTTTCATTATTTGTTCAAAGCGTGGATGTCTAACTAGGTCCTCTTTTACCGGAAGCCGATTTCAACCGTATACCCCGAAGCTACATTTACTACAGAATATACTATCAAATAATATTAATTTAACTCTGCTTTCATAAATAATTTCGGTAATTTTCTTCTCTTTCTAAATTTCATGAAATATTAGAAAAAATTGATATAGAAAATATCTAATTTATTAAAACCTGCAGCACGTGTTTTACAACTAAAGTTACTTTAAAAGATAAAAAAATATCCAAAATATTTTTTGTATCATAAACAAAACTTCTTAAAAGTATTCAAAAATTAAGAGTCATTAAATTTAATAGTGAATCTCACCGGATGATGAAAATAACAACCATTATATAAAGAGAGGAAAAAAAAGATACTTACTAAATTTTTGATCTTACTATAATTTTAACACGCGCTTTAAATGTACAGAAATCACTTTATTGGACATAAAGCAACATATACTACGGCACTCTCTATCCCTTCGAATTTCTTTTTAACTGTGTAAAAGATCTTTGAAAAAGTTGAAGCTGCACGTTAATAATTTGCAACCGGCGTTAACTTAAGTGGACGCTGAAGTAAAACTTTTCTTGATAAAAAAGGTGCATTATTTTTATTCCACGTAAGGGCTGATATGGTGGGCTTACCGCGAAGTTAATTACGGTTAGGGAGAATGGATTACCAGAAGAAGAAAAACGATAATTACTAGCAAAAATTTCCAAAAAATGACCGAGATTATCAAGGGTTTTATTTTCTTTTCATATTTTTTGTACAGATGCTGAACGATGTTAGTTCTTGACTTTTCGTCAACCATTTTTGAAGCTTACACTTCTTATTAGAAAATGCATTTTTGATTCATTGTAAGTAACGTCATTTTTGTAAACAATTACTTGATCATCGTTTTTAGCTCAAATATCCAAACTTAAATGAAAACGGATATGCACGCTCGAATATATTCATAACAATGCGTTTTACAGATCTCCTTTGTCTTCTGTTGGGAAATTTCGGGCTTAGAGAAGCTATATTTGGCGTAATGCAAGCTTCTTACAGAAATATTTCTCAAATATTTTGAATTCATTTCGAATAAAGTCCTTTGCCCTTGATAAAATGAACTAGAATGGATTCCTTGTTTGTTTAATTCGATTCCTTCTGAGTTTGTCTTAGTTTTTTGGCTTTCTTTGAATGGCATTGAGTTCCATTGTTCTTTGATTTTGGTTTGCCGCTGCAATTGCGCTCTAATTAAACATTGTATAAATTTTATTGCCTAATTTTTATTGTTTAAATTTAGTTATTTTGTTTCTGTTTAAAGCTTAACTTAACTTAAACTTAAAAGTTAAATTTATTATTTTTAAATTTATTCCACTTTTTCTAGTTGATTGTTTTTAAGCTCTATTGTCATGAAGGTTTGTTTTAGTATAATACATCTGTCTATATTATAAAGTGGAATCTTTTTCATTTCCTTGTTTCTGAAATCGGGATACACTCCTTTTAAAAAGGATATCTCTCCATATTTGAGTTTAATTTTAGTTCCGATTGAATGGCGTCCCGTTTTGAAGATTCAGAGGATAAGGGACAGTCCTCGTAATTGAGTCCTATTCGAGGATGACAAGTCAGATCACTAACCTTTTCTTCCAGCTTCAACACCACACCAGCAGGACGGCGTTTGTTCTTGACGGATTTAACATGCATCAGGTCTGAGTATAGGGCGAACGAATTGAAGAAAAGGAGGTGAAATCAGAATTTAACACTTCGCTCTGGAAACGGGACTCTCTACCCTGTTTATTTTTGTAAACCACATAAATTGAATCTCATATTGAAAGATAAAACTAGCACCGTCAAGTCAAACTGCTTAAAAATATCGTAGGCAGTAATATCAAGAAATTTTGAATTGGGCTATCATTAGCGGCAATTGTTTTCTATCAGTGTGAAACAAATAAAATCTAAACTATCACACTTTCTATTCATACTACATGGGCTGTACAGAAAGTAATTCAGTTAGCAATTTATGCTATTGCAAGATTGCTCATGGGTGCCCATAGAACCATCTTCAATACAGAAACATCATCGTTAGGGAAGACAATAATGCCTCTGTAGCGTAAATGGTTGTATTGGTTTGCCATAATGTTTTTTAAAAAATCGATACGCACGCCGTTTATGAAATGTGCTCAGTTATATAGTGTTATTTTCACCCGCGACAGTCACTGCAGGAGGTATCGTTCTTCCAAATGAGTATACAAAATATGATGCTTCATTATAAGCGTCTCATGACAGCTTACAGCTTTTGCTGTTTGTTTGTGTGTTTTATGTTCTTTTTGTGTCATGCTCTCTGTAATTGGAGTTTTATCTGTAGTGTGAATTTTCTTTAAATAAATAAGACGGATGGTAATGATGTTATATATAAAATATAGTTCGAGGTATTTGCCTGAGTCAAGAATAAAGTGTTTTGTTGCATTCCATTTTGCGCTCTTATAACAGTTCAATGTAACTTTCTAGATAACTTCAATATTTGCACTAAATTTGTGAATATATAAATTAATCATGTAATAACTTTGCATTTTAAAATAAAATTTATACATCCCATAATGCATGGAATGGAATATTATGAAATATATATTAAATATATGAAATAAATCATTATTTGACAAAAATGAATATTTTGAAACATATATACAAATCATGAATTTAAAAGACTTAGGGTTAATTTAAAATAATCAGATGTCTTTTGGAATTTTTTTCTAATTCATAAGTAATTTTTATGGCAATGTTATAAAATCTGGGTAATAAAATACTGTGATAAGTGTCAGTTGAAAAAAAAGTACTTTCTTCATTGTTCACTTTCATCTTCATTAAATCGCTTTTGCCGGCCTTTATTTGAAATGATAATTCTCTGGCTTTAGAGACAAATCCCTTTCATACAAGAGTAAATGAACTGCGCATGTGCAGACTTTTCTTTATTTTCACAATTTTCGAAGACATTCTTTGTTCCCGCATTCTTTATCGTAGAGGGTTTTTTTTGTTTTCCGTCTGTGAATTGATTGGTAGAAATGTATGTGATGGGAGGAAAAGCATGAAAAGATATACATTAAAGATTCGCACAAATATTCCAATTATTTTTATGGGTCCTTTAAAGCTCAGATTTTTTTTCTCTCTTTTTCTCCTCGAGAATAAAATAAATTTAAAACTCCAAATATTGATGTTTTCAAAAGATATTTTCCATTAATGTATTGCAGTGTTTGAATTATTTTTATAAAATAAAGAAAAAAGTAGCAGTAATGTAGAAACATAGTAGAGGGGAAAAATAAACTAAAATTTACATGCATCGATGTGTCTGACGCAGCTAAAGTTTAAAAACTTTGTGTAGACTGTGTTATACCGGTTGATCCAAAAAGCATGAAAGTCTTCAAAAATGGATAATTCAAAAGAGAATAAAGATAAACAAGTGTGGTGTGCATCAAACGGATGGAAAAGAAGACAGATTTTTCATGACGAAATCAAAAAATAATTCTTGAATAGTTTTGTTTTCGACCAAAAGATGCTTGGTGTGATTTTACCGCTGATTTCATTCATTGGTCAATTTTTGTTCGAGAAAGTCTCAGAAACGTGTTTTAAGACAGTTTCTGTCACTGGTGATCGTTATGCAGCAATGTTACAGAACAACATCATTCCACACCTGCAAGCACGACATGCACTCAAGTGGTCATATTTATGCAAGATGGAGCACCA
>BGPR01002331.1:53849-110438 GCA_013235015.1 Araneus ventricosus
TACAACGCTTTTCATATTATTAAACATAGTTAAAATATCTAAATAGTAAGTGTGATCCCACGATGTGATGACATTATAGAATTGAATAGTTAGATTAATGGTCCTCATCGAATCTATTTATGAGAGCTACCTGAAACCCACTTCGTATATTCCGATTATGAGTAGAGAATGAGATATCAGATAATTATTAACGAATTATGAAACCGTTATTGGATATAAAATGAGCCAAGTTCGGCCTATTTAAGAATTTGCGGCGGTTGAATTTTTGTAAAGGACTTGAAACATGGCGAAGATGTTTAACATCTTTTTCTCACCGAATACTGAAAATGTTTAGAGTATTATCACTATTTTGATTCTAAAGGAGTCATATAATCTCTGCACTCTTATGTTTTAGCCAATACCTTGTTTTGAAAGCGTATCAAAAATCATATTTTTAAATTTTCAAGCGTATCAAAAATCATATTTTTAAAATTCCTAAGACAGAAGATCTATTCTAGTTAAATAATAAAGAGAAAAAAACAGTTATATGCTTAATGGATTTTAATTAAATAGTTGATATAGCCATTTTAATATTCATCTTCATACTCCATTTAAATGGCCGTTCTTCAGACTAAAGCTCTTAAGAAACTTATTCTCGTTTGAATTGTCTCGATTATCAGTTTCCTTCTTATTCTGACAATATCTTTTCCTTGAATAAGAAAGGAATTTGAAATTGTTCTTTCTTTGTAATTGTTCTGCTCAATGCTTTCAAGAAATATAATATAATGTCTAATATTGGCTTTTGAATAAAACATTTGAGCTTGAACATCTTATTATTGACAAAAATTTTTGAAAAAATCATGCAATAAAAGAATTTCAGGCGGATAAAATGTGTGTACTTCAAAAATACGATATCTTTAAAATACTTACTAGTTTAGATTTTTTTTAAATATTTCATTTTTCATTAATGCTTAATCAAAATAAAACGGCATCAAGTGAAGTGCAATTAAATTAGCTAAAATTTGTAATTCTTAATTCAGCTTCTCAACCTTCAGATTTTATTCACTGCTATCAACAAGTCACCGCTTCGTAGCTGTGCTAAGAAGTTACTGAAGAATCTTGCTTAGCTTTTAGCCTGAGGGGATAACCATCCAACCCTGTCTTCTTTACCATTAAACATAATTTATGTCCAGCTCTTAGCATCGATAAATAAAAGCCATGAAAGAAAATAAATGGATATTGTCTTCCATTTAATTTTAAGTGGAATTTTGTTGATATTCATATAATCCCAAGAAAAGATATTTGGTATATTCGCTCGAACAAAGATGCTGGATATGGTGGCAAAACTCACGAGAAGGCAATTTTTAATTTTTCATTTTAATGAATGTAGTATAATTTATGATATAACATAAAAAAACGCCATCATTAGAAAAAGGAGAAAATGCCGTTAATGGGGTTCATTTAAATATACACTAGAAGCACACAATTAAGGATGATTTTTTGTTGTTTACCCTGAGGAGTCATTTGGAAATATAATTTTTTTTTCACCTTTTCTGGTAGCAGCCAGGAAAGTTTGAAGATGTTCAACCACTTGTTTTTATTTAAATTGACATAGCATTAGTGTGTGGAATATTTACCAATTATAAGCTTTAAAGTATTTGTAGAAAATTTGACAGTACAAAATACTTAATTCATATATTCAGAAAAGAAAAATGCTAAATATATTCACCGAAATATTAGGGGTAAATTATATGAATCTAATTATTGTTTCAAACAAAGAAAAATAACCAAAATATGTGATTGATTCTTATAAAAACATTTAACTCCAAATTAAAGAAACTACGAGAAAAATCAGTGAATGCGTCAGTTCCTTAAAATAAGGTTAAGTGGAAAGTTTTCAAAGAGAAATAATGGTATTACAGTCAATAAATAGCGATCCAATAAACTTAAGATAATGCGCAAATAAACTTTTTGCTTTCTTGTCTTCGTAGAAAGAAGTCTATAAAAGACATCAAACGGAAGAAGCGATGGCTTTGAAAAGTTACTTCTTAATACAACTGATAGAAGAATTCAGTCATATAATATGGGCAAAGCTATTTTATTCCTTGGTTCAAAGAATAATGGGTCAACTAAAATGTTAAGGTTTAGAAAAGAGAATTAGGAAATCCTGAAGCGATTTTAGTATTTACCTAATGATGAACAAAAGGATTAGTGGAAAGTCGAAAGTAAATAAGCATGTCAAACAAGATATCGAAGATTTAAAGCTTTCTTCACAAAATGGGATACGCTGAAAGATATTATATATAGAGCTTCTTTTGTAACATTTATAAGCAAGATTAAAGACAATTATAGCACATTAAATTCTTTCTTGTGACACCTATATTCTACAGCAAAACGTAGGGATTCATATTTCTGTCCCTCTGGGGGGCGCCGCGAGCACACCGGTGAGAAGCCGCCGGATAAGCAAGCAGGTTTTCGCGTCCCCGGAGGGTACAATAATGGCTTGGGCTTGCACTCTGCCTGTGATAGTGCCTGTGGTGGAGCCTTTAGGACTCCAGCCTCAGCAATCGAGCTATTGCAGCAACTGTCATTCAGACATTGGACGGAGAATGCTCAAGACAGAGGTGATACTGACATCATATCTTCTTCAATTTTCTCCAATAACATCAAAACTGCTTAAATTAATTGCAAATACACTGTTTGTGCAATAATATGTCTGAAACGATTGTCAGAATTGAAAGTTTAGAGGCGTGTATATAATCGATAAGAAGACAACAGTATCCGTTTGTATGTTGCCTGCTTAAGATATGACCAAAAATTTATTAATAGGAATGCACTCGTTGGCGTTTTGTTTCATATAGAAAATATAGCAAAGAAAAGGAGTTACAATGAACATCCAAAAAGCAGCGACAGATTATTAAATGGAAAATTCAATAATTTGTATTACTATCTGAAGCATTAATTGTTTATGTATCATAGAATGTGTGACGATAATCATGATATAGAATGAATTCGGTTTATATCTCCAGAAGAGATAAAGTGTTTACTTAAGTTTGGATATTTATATGAACTAATGATTCTTTCAAAAAATGGTACTTCGAGAATTAAGTCAGAATTAATTACTAAGTTTTCGGGTTTTCTACATGCTATGCATTTCTGTAATTGATATATAAAAGCTATAAATATTTTGAATTGCATTTAATACACAGCACATTAACCATTTCGGTGCAAAGTGTTTTCTGCTGAATTTTTGTAGGATTTTGCTTTTCATTTTAATAGTAAAATACAGTAAATGGAAATCGAATCGTATGATAGGATATGATTCATTACGAAAATATTTGATTACGTTAGAAATAATAATCATAATTTTACTTTCCAGTATATTAAAATTGAGTGAAATAATAATTAATAAAAATTTATCATTTGTACTTTGGAAAAATTTATTAAAAATTTTAGCGCATGTAACATAATGGTATATGACTGCTATATAGCTTTTAATTTATTATTAAATTATATTAAAATCAAATATACAAATACTTATTTTGTTAATGTTTCTGGGAACTAAATTTCTGTGTTCCTAATTCCTGATTCATATTCAATTGCTGCGTGCCTCCTAAGATAATCATAATCATATTTAAGAATTTGAAAAACTTATCAGAGAAAGTTAAATTGTTATCACACAAATCACCACAACTTCATAGATTATTACACAGAAGGGAATTTTATTGGCATTCTATTGTTAGTTTTAATTCAGACTAACTTTCTACTAATGAATTTAGTTTCAAACAATAATCATTTAAATTATTAGATATATTCAAATGTTACAAAGTAATATTAAATTTTTTTGTAATTTAACCAGTATTGAGCGGTGAATGTATTCATTTTAATTTAGCAATCAACAATCACAAAAACTGCTCAATAAATAAATAAATAAAACATTTTACAAAATAGCTTTTAATGGATAATTCAAGTTAATTTTTCAAGAATATTTAAATACCTAAATTTCAGTTTTTGTAATCAAATTTAAATGCTTAGTACTTAATAAATGATCTAATCACAAATTATATAAAATTATCACAATAATAAAATAATTCTAAGAAACAAAAAAATTACGTTATATTCTAAACATGCGGAAGTCTATACATTTTAAATTATGTTTGCCAAAGATATCTTCCTACTTAATATTCAAAAATAAATTCATTAAAGAAATATTATATCATATGATATAAACCTCATAATAGTTCATTAAATGAGTCGGTACACATAAATCTAATTTTCACCTGTTCGTCGAAAATCAGAAGAAAGATCTAGCAGTAATGATTTACAAATAATTAATTATTAGATTCTTTAATTTCACTATTTCTGAGAACGAGATATTTGTAATCGTAATTGAGGAATCAAATCAGAAGACAAACATTTATTAATTGAACGCTGTTTCAAAAGCTACAGTCAATCAAATGATATCTCTGATTTTTATACTTCTCTTCTTCGCTATCAATTATTTTCAATGAATAAATAGATAAATTTTCTTTCTGGTTATAAGAATTACGCTTATTTATCCTCCCAGTTTTCTTTAAATGAACTGCTTAAAAGAAGTAGGCATCAAAAAAGAAATACAGGGGGCTCATTACAGACGGTATTTTTTAAATTAGGTTTTTAACGATTTACTTCATCATCAGACAATTAACTATGCTCGTTGAAACAAATAACGCCATTTCAGATTCGATGGAAATGCATATAATGCTAATGTAATGCAACCAATATATACCAAATTTAATTGCTTCTTATTTTTTCTTGATTACATGTTATTTTTTCTGTTTCGCATTATATCGACGAATTTACTCAAAACCTTCTGAAAAGTAATGATATACTTCAGTGAACTTGCTACATCTCTTCAATATTTATGAACTTGTTTAATAGCAGATTTGCGTTATAGCATCTCGATCTGTGTTTTTTGTTTCTGTGTAATATTAAAGAAATATTGGGTGTTTCCTGACTTCTATTTCGACTGATAATCTAAAAAAATACTTGAAAGAGAATTAAGAAAGTTCATATAATCAGTAATTATTTTGAATATTTTCATTCGGATGAATAAATTAATATTTCCATTTTCTTTATTATTAATCTGGAATGTTTGTTAATTAAGTAAGGTGTTTTCACCTAATTACATTTAGAGGAGACATTCAAGCATTCATCATTAGCATCTTGCATTTAAGGAGGCTATTACAGAGCATAGCTTTTTATTATTGTTGACCTCAAAGTGATTATTAAGTAACTTTTCCTAGGCGAATAAAACTTTTAAATGTTTTCAGCAAGTTAAACGTGTTTAGGTTCTTTGAAATATGCATAGTGGAAATAGCTACTGGAAAAATCACTAAACAATCAATTTTATTTATGCCTGATGAATGTTTGAAATGAAACGCATATTCTTTTTCCGCTTTCACTTGTGAAGTTGCTGGAAAAGAAAAGAAAGTTCTATATTAGTGCTCCTATATTTTATATACAAATACATGAAATGTCAATTCAATTTGTCTTGTGAAAATGAAAAGCTTGAATTTCCCTAATATTTATAATTTTAGTAGTCGAATATTCATTATAGCACTAACTCAGTCTGTCATAATGTTGTAGATTTTTCAGAGAATGTTTGTAGAAAGCTATATATATCAGCATTCTTTACCTATATAATGAGCATTTTTTAGATTCAAATGCACCGATTTCGCTACTTTTGGTACGTTTAAGGTGTTTAGCTGAAATGCTACTGCAAGGTCAATCTCAAAATCGCATTTGCGGGTGATATGTCTAATTTTCTATATAAACAGAGATATTTTCAAAATTTATGAAACAGAAATTTCGAGAAGCAGTGAGGTAACTAATAATAGATTGTGTTTTTGAGTTCGATTACTCAACAATTCGATATTTCTGCTTGATTGTTAAACTGATTTCAATGACATATTTACCTTTTACGAGTGAATAATTTGTTTATTTATGAGGAAGTTATTTGGAAAAGTAAGTTCTGTTCTTGTTAAAAGAAAAGCAAGACAGAGTATGACCAAGAATATTTAATAACGATTTATTACTCTTATTCGTAGTCATTTCATGCAATTATGCATTTTGATCAGTCGAAGACGGTTTTAGTTTGCAGCTATCAGAAGCCGGACCCACCATGTAGGTTAGGCAGGATACTTTACCAATTTCCATCAAGGAAATGTAAATCCACGCAAGAAAATGCATCTAGTAAGTGGTAAAAGTCACTTGGGAATAGGCAGTGAGGCTGAGCGCTGAATAATTCATATGTTAAGAATACTCGTATTCGAATGTGTCTCTCGTGCAGGAATGTGACACTAAATTCATCATTCATTAAAATGGCACCATCACTGTTCTCTCATTCTATAACCATATCATTTCGGTCTCACATTTGCTATGCCGGTTTCTCAGGATCATATATCCTACATTCGCGAAATATCAAAGATGAATTTCCCAGTCGTGCACCTTCCATACACTCAAACATCTTTCAGCCAAGATTTACGCATTGTGACGTTTCGACCACAGAACTTTTCTGTGCTACATGCTCATCCTTCAGTCATTGCAAAGCGTGATAATATCATGAAGGCAGGATTAAGCATTTGTCAGATAGAGGAATTATATCTAGACGTAGTTTCGGAAGCCCTCGTTTATTACAGTTATTTTTTGAAATCATGTGTGCTTAAATTTGCTATGGAATTTATACTATTGTATAAACATACATGAATAATCACTTGGGAAGCTTGAAGAAGGAACACAACAATCAATAAGTGGAAATCACATAAATATATTTGTGTATATACTACAGTTACCAACAAATAGTCGTTGGTAGTATGATATAATTCAATCGTGATTGCAAGAAACTGATCGAATTTCAAATGGGAAGTTTAAAAACTAGTTATTCTTTTTAAATCGAATTAATTTAGAGAATAATGATAATTTTTTTACTTGCGAATTCTATACATCTATATGTGACTTTGCTTTAATACACACCTCCACGAACAGGACTTTACTTTACTATTCAAAATACCTCTTTAGAACATGAAAACAGCATAAACGGTAATTTTGGAAAAAATTGAACTCTCTGGTTTCTGCGATCAACTATTCAATTAATATATTCAAGACTTTTTATCTGAATCTTACAGAGCTTTCTTACGAAGTGTCTTCTCGCACAAAGGACTTCGATTCAGTTCATGCTTAAGAATTTTGGAATAGTGAGTTCACAGTTTAGAAAGTGTACAACTTCCTCAGGATACCTAGAAGCAGAGACGCTATACATGCTTTGCCTCATTTCGTTGTCATTTCAAAATTCTCTCCATCTTTTTAATCTTTAATCCAGATCTTTTCTCTAGCTCCTTTCAAAACTGCGGATTTTTTAAAGACACACCTTGAATTGGACTCTTGCTCAACCCTGGGTGAATTTTCCCCACCTCACCCACATTACCTCTACCTTCGCTTTAAGGCTTGCAGGAAATGGAGCTGCCGTCTAGGAGTGTGGTCACGCTCTCTCAAACGATCTTCACAGACCTCACCTCCCCTCAAAAAGAGCGCCAGCATCCGGCCAGCCGCTCGTCATGTTAAGGAAAGTGTCTTAGACCTATGAGAGGTTGAAAATTACCTTCTGTTTTCTTCATTGGCTGTTTCCATCATCGAAGAAAAGAATTTTGCAAATATATGAGTAAATCCTTATCATGCTCATTTAGGTTTCTTGACTGAAACAGTACATGCAGTACTATACACAAACATTTCATATTTGTTCAGTTATCAATTCATTAGCGAAAACAAAGATCTTTTCCGAACTCCTAGAATCAGAGCATTGTCAGCAGGCTGAACTAAGTAGCTGCAATCACTGGACATTCCACCTTCCAAATAAAGAAAGGTATTTAACATCTAAGAAAAGAAGACTACACGAACTAATGAGTGTACAGGTGAAAATGCCTGTGCTGCTGATACGCAGCATATATATTCTTCTTTTTTTTTGCCTTATTTTGATTTCTTTTTTGCAAATATAATTCCCAATGTCTTACTTCTTACAAACCGTTCATTGACAGGTCTGGTCCAGAGTACAGGATATAAGGACGACGCGTTCTGTTCTTATTAAACTATATAATTTTATCTCAGAAACTCAGATGTACAAAATGGTTTTGATAAACACAATTCTAGGTAAATTAATAATTTAATTTTTTTATTAGTTCTGTTAGCTTTCTTAGTGCTTATTCTAATTACTTTAACCTCAGAAATGCGTCCTGTGAGATCTCACTTCGCGTCCTTTCTTAGCTTGAGATTATACAGGTACCGTTGCTACCTTCATTAAGATGGGCGTAGTTAATCAGTTCATGAGGTAATTTGTTGGGCTCTAAAATATCGACAGATTCATTGCGCCTTCGAGGTAAATATTTGTTGTGTTTATATGTTCTGTTATTGCACAATTTATGAAAGTAAATTTGTAATTTTAAAGTACCTCATTGATATTAGCTGTCATTTGTTGCTTCTCTGTCCAAATTCCTTATTCTTTAGGAATCTGTACTGGAACATGTCAGGTCATGGGTGTCTCGTAGTGACTTTTTTAAAAGTTATCCGTGAAATATCCTTTTCGTAACAAATATTAAATAGAAAGTAAATATATTACTTAAAATGTGCCTATCATTATTATTAGATTACTTTGTTGCTTCTCGTCAAAATTCTTCTTTTTTAATTTTAATAGTCTCTACCCACCTGTCAGGTAATTGTGCGCGTTCGGGTAAAGGCATAAGTTTAAACGTAACTAAAGAGAATTAACTGATTTTATTATTGTTATATTAATTGTTATTAGATATTCCTAAATCACACATGGGTTCTTCAAATAAATGTCAAATCAGAGTAATTTATTTTGAAAAGACACTGCATTTTGCAGACATTCAAGCGTAACACAATGTAGTTCTATAGAAAATATCGAGTAGTTCAAGGACTGAAGAAAATGAAGAAAAAAAGATGTATTAAATGATAATTATTTTCTTCCGAAAAAAGGAAAGTTCTCTTTTCAAAACATAGATTTCCATTAATGATTTGCATTGTTTGAGTTTTACATGACCCGGAATTCACCTTGTCTGTATTACCAACATACCCTGTAGCAGGCAATTTTACTCTGTTACATGTTTGAAGAACTAAAAGAGTTACTTAATGTAAAGAAACAATCGAAATAAAGTTTGCTCTCATGGCGAAAGCACAAAAATGTAAATCAATAAAAATTTTGGCTTTTGAATTTCTACCAGTTATTCCATTGTTTGAAATGAGCATGCATCATTGGAAATGTGGGTTAGATTGATAAATAGGTTATGAAATCAGCAATTCGTTACTCTAGCTGGGACAAAAGTTTTCTGTTCCATATATTTTAAATTGAAAAATATAAGCGAAATATTTCTTTCTGTAAATACAAATGGAAAATATCAATCCGTTTGAAACAAATATATTTTTTATTCTAAGAATAAGTTTAGGTCGTTTATTTCAAGTCTTTTTTACATAACATACTTAAATCATGTACTTTCATATTTAACCAATTCATTTGAACTAATATTTCAATTTTTGAACAATTCATTTAACGTAGCAGTCATGATAAACATAACTATACATGCTATATGACATTTAACAGCAAATTATCTTTAAACAATGGTAATCAATATTTTCTCTCCTACAGGATGAACATGACTTCAAATAAATTGTGTGATTTCACAACCAATATGATCCGATAAAACTTTCTTTTTTTCAAACTTCAATGACTGAAATTATAAATTTGTCTTCATTCAACAACATTATCATTCATAATTCCTGAAGGATTTCTCATAAAATCCAGTATGTTAAGTTCTATCTTTAATATATATGGTATAACTTTTTGAAGTTGCGTGTTTAAAATAATTGGCTTGGTTAATGGTGGATCCTGTTTGTGCACCTATTATTAGTAATAAATATGTATAGTAAATAATTCTTAATAATAATAATAATAATAATAATTATTATGATTACAACGTTAGTAATTCTTACATTAATTAATTCTTTGAGTAATTATGATAATCTAAACGAAAAGAGATTACATTTAAATTATTAATGATTGGAAAAAATTATTTTTCACTGTTTAATTGTAAATTAAGTATCGTACAAAAAAATGCAATTTAAAGACAATTCATTCAACATCTGAAAGAAGAGTTTTAGGTGGAAAAATGGCGATTCCCAGAAGGAAATTGTCCTAGAGAAATTTGATGAAGGCGACAGCTGAAGAACGATGTCATATCTGGGCAAGAATGAGATGCATTCATTAAATCTAGTTGGAAGAAATTCTGTTATAAGGGAAGACAAAATAATGCTTCCATAATTTATATCAAAATGTAAATGAATTAAGCAAACACTATTTTTTTAGTACCTCTTTAATCACTAGCAATTAGTTTTCAGAATTTTCACCCCATCGCCACTTTCCTTGCCTGACAATCATCAAGCATCTTCAAGATACTTGCTCTGAGTAGTCTCCTGAACTCTTAATTTATGAATTATTCAGAAGATGATGCGTCAAAATCTATCTCTGACACAAATTACATTTCCTCTAAACGAAAATGAATTAGATGAAGATGCGAAGGAAATTTAACGATGACAGTTCTTCTTACGCTTCAGTGGCAAAATGAAGAACATAGACCTCCAATGTATTCCTAATTCGCTATCTTATTTCAGTCATATTTTATACGAGACCATGATTTGTAATCCTCTTTTAATGGCAGGATTCATCGAATATAATCCCAACTGTCTTACACTCATTATATACAAATTAGTAGGAATGCAAGTGTGACAAGTGCCATGACATGCAATTGTTTCATCATTAACATTTTTGTGATAATTTTTTTAAATTTGTGCCCCAAGAAACTAAGTCGAGGATTTTTATTACTCTATGTTGTATAATTGGAAATATTAAAATAAAAAACCTTTTTTATGCAGAATAAAGACGATTTAAATTACTAGGGATCTATTTTTAACTCTTTACATTATTATCTCGGATTTAATTTTAATCCTTAAATGAAAATTTCATTTCCAAAAGAGCTTATCCTGCAAAAATATTTGATTTTACAATAATAAATATGCAAGCAATTTTGAAAAGGTTTCTAAAGGTTATGATTAAATCATGAGCATAATTTTGTTTCTACTGGTTAATTTCTGGATTTGCTGCGAATCGCAGCTTCATTGGTTATCTGGTCTTCTTGTCTGTTTGCGTAAGTTCAATGTTTGTTATTTCAGACGGCACCTAAAAAATAAATATAGGTTTTGAAAGGTTTCTAATTGCTGTCGGAATCGTATAATGCAAATGATTGGTAGTTCAAAAAGTAACGTAATACTTAATATTGTGTTACTATCTGAATACATGAATGATAGGAATTTAACTGGCGGACCATACACGTGGGGCTATAGATATACAAATATGATTGTCATAATATATTCATTCTAGATCGTCTAAGTAAGAATTTCCATTAAAATTGGCCGAATTTGTGCTCTCCGATGATTGTGTGATTTACTAAATTTTCTTTGATGTCTCAATCGTGCGATGCAAAAGAAACGAATAAAGTAATTTCACACTCATATTTATAGTTTTCTAATAAGTGTGCATGATATGATATTTGAATTTCTGTACAGAAACGAATAAACTAAATGTACATAAATACTAATAGTTTTCTGATAAGTATGAACGGCATCATGTCATTCGGCAGTAGATGTCACTATAAGGCTTGCGGAAGTTGACTGATATAAAAAAGTACCCGCTTCTCTAAAGTAAAACCTGTGGTTAGCATTAGTACCCTACTAGCACAAGACACTCTACAATATTTGTATGATATCTTTACGATGTTGTGCGGTATTCAGAATATCGTAGAACCATTATAGAGAAATCGTAAAATACCTTGTTCTAACAGGGTACAGTATAGAAGTTAGGACTTAATAAAAAAGAATACTATTTTATATAAGAGTTGATACGAGATTTCAAATGTGACAGCAGACTCTGTTACATGACATTGATAAAAAGATAAAATAATAAAGCAGAAATAAGAATTATCAATTGAAAATTATAGGACTTAGTGACTCTAAGCGTAAAAAAATATATGCGTAAAAAAACTTGGTAGAGATGAGTTTCACCAACGTATTTCCTTTATAAGCACTGTTGCTGTTGTAGGTGAACAGCTAGAAAGAGAGAAGCCAAGTTGACTCGTAGTATAAGTTATGTAAAGCCAACCCTATGGAAGTGTTATGATTATTCTCAAAGATTTTTAGAGATAAGAAACTGTGTCTCTGTTTTTCATAAATACTTCAAAAGATTTTTGAGCAAAAAAATTGATTTGATTTCATAAGATTTCACAGGCAGAAGAGAAGTGTTTACAGACAATCTCTCTTGCTATGATTTTTTATTGAATAGATTTTGTACTCCCACGTAGTTATAATAAAGTTGTTGTTTTCATCACTTTTATTGATATTAAGCAGGAAATATAAATTTTCAGGACAAAAAATCTCAACAAGATGATGATTAAATGAAGTTAATTAAGTAATCGCAGACTATCTCCTACCTCCAGTATTAGAGAGATGCTTTCAAATCAATTCATAATTTTCTAATTAAACATTTAAGGAATGGTACTATCCTTGTATTCTCTTCGCTTTTAATGGACGTGGGCTTCGGCCATCAGCCAGCATTCGTTAATTATTCAACGTCTCTGAATTCAAAGACAAATATTCCTTTCTTCCATCTTTCAAGTAACGACAAAGATTCCCATTTACGCCAGATCTTCTATATTCTTAAATTTCAAATATCATGTTATATCTTTCTAAAAATTTTCAAAATGCCTCTCACTTGAATGCTGATGATTCGGATCATGCTCTTCAAACGCATTATTTTTCATTCATTAAGTCGAAAGGGATTTTTTTTTGGTTTTAATATAAAATATAATAGTTATTACCTGTACTATGTCTATAAATTTCATTGAGTTTTACAATATAAAATTAAAACTGAAAAAAATAACTTTGGTCTACAGAAAAAAAATCATTGAATCTGATGTAGAATAATTTAATGCATAGTATAGTTTAGGAAAGAGTATAGTTGGAATATAGTTGGTTAAAAATTAAATTGTTATTGGGAAATTGCTCAAACTTCTCAGATCTTGTGTCGCAAGCAGCAGAAGGAGCTGTAATAATTTTCATGTTTTCGAAACGTAATCGCAGATTGGATTAAGGCCTATGGCTTTCTAATGATCTGTTTTGGAATAAAAAAATTACGAAGAAATAAGGAAGCCTTTAGAAATGTAAGTTTCATATTTTTTTAACCGTAAAATAGTATTTAAATGGTGGCACTGAGCTGTCTGGAATTAGGATTAAGAAGACATTTTCCTTTAATAACAATTTTTGCACTGCTTATTCTCATTTTACTGTTAGTATTACTACTGTGCATTTGTAATAATTTTGTGAATAATTTATTAATACTTTGATAATTTTGAGATTAATTTTATTATGACATCCGAACTATAATTCAAAATCTTCTGAAAATGAGCAAATATAAGTAACACAATTTTTTGTTTCCAATATTAAATTACCTTATTTAGAATGATATTCACGTTGCCATTAAGTTACCGTTGATGAGCAAATTATCTAGTTAAACTGAAAATTACCTGATTTGTTCCGTTCCTTTCCCGATTCCCATTTACGAAATAAGAGTTTTCAGCACCTTACCGAAGTAATGGGTCCATTAACGTATACAGAATCGTTAAAATATAAAATGTTTTTTCCATTTTTTTTTCTCATTTTGGCCTCTCTTTCCTTCCGCTTTCTAAAGCTTACGTCTCTGGCGTTTTATACAAGACACTTCTTCTTGCAAGTTAAAAATAATTATTCCAGATTTTTCAAAACAATTTATTTAAAATATGCAAATTATTGTATGAAATTACTTTTAAGCTTTTGGAATAAAAGTGGTTTTGTCTGAATATTAATTTAGACGTACAAAACAGTTACTATTGTTCTATAAAAAACTGAGTCATTTTAAGAAGTGCCTAATAGGTAATATACATATTATCTATGTGATATGCTAAAGAAATAGGAAAGAACAAAAATGAATCAATATCCCACACTTAACTGATCGGCGTAGATAATCTTCACATTACTTGATTTCCTCTCTTTATCTGTATTACATCACTTTTCAGTCATTAAATAGAAATGCTAGAACATCATAATTTCACCATTTCTTAATAAAGTTAATTTTAATGTCCTAAAATTGGCAATTTTAAATAATATCACTGCGTTTCTTCATACTGTGGATCCATTTGTTTATCCTCTTTCATGCATAATCCTTGTTGGCATGTCGTGAGTGTAAATTGCAGAGTAACGCAGATACCAGGCAGTTTAAAATACAAAATAGCTTTAATCCAGTTTACTTAAAAAAAGAAACATGCTGCTGTCCTGCAGCTTACACACTCACTGATAGCCATCCATTCGACTGCTTGTTTTAAAAACACAAATGAACAATATATATAGATTGTAACAACCAATCAACTTCGACTAGTGCCGTAACTTCGGCTACGTCATGAAATAAACCAATGAGATGCTTTTCATTCAGTTACTGAACAATTTCATTTGAATTTCCAACAATACTGTTCTCATTGAGGCGTAGATATATTTTAATCGAGTTATTTCAAACAGATGCGTTGGTAACATCAAGTGCACAATATCTTTAAACTATATTTAATCCACACTAGACGAACTCGTTGGATCCAAGGAGCATAACCTATGAATCGGAAATCTGTCTAAAAATTTTTAAAGTTTTGAACCTTTCATCTACATTTCTCTTTTTTTTCTGAGTCACTCCGACATAATTAGATAAAGAAAAAGTGGTATGAAATTATCAGTCCATAATCAAAAATTGGCAGTATGAAACCCAAATATCAGTGCAGCGTTTCATCTACATCGTCACGCACTAACTTTTCGAAAATCAATGTTTTTTCTATAACTTTATCTATCTGTGAAAAAAATTCGGGGTTTTCCACTTTAATTAAACTTGATAATAGCATTCAGTGAAATCTACATGTAACTACATATCAGAAAATACTTCCTTCTGAGGGAATGAGGTCCTCACGCTGGTGTGGTGCGGAAGTTTGAAAAGGGGTGCCAGCTCAGGTGTCGTCCTCGTCATCTGACCACGGTTCAAAATTACATTTTCCATCCCAAAATAGCCCTAGCGTTGATTCAATATTATTAATTAGTTAGTTTAGTTAATAAAACTAAACTAAATTAAACTAAACTGGTGGAATGAGGTGATCAAAACCACTGACTTTGTCATATTAATACATATTGTCCATTTAGGATGCGGGCAGTGACCCTATGGATGAGTTAAAGTGATTACTAGACGATCCAAATATAACTGCATAGTTTCTGTGTCACCCTGACCATACTTTCCATTTATCTCAAGCAAGATTCACTAGGTTCAACAGTTTGTTTGTACGTGTTTTACAACCTCCTAATGAAAAATCTAAAAGCAAAGTTTTGAAGAATATATCTATCACCGAAAACATTGCAATTGGAATAACCAATTTTTAACTCTTCCAATATTTTGTGTAGGAGAGTCCTCCAAATGTAGTAATGAATTATCTCAAAGAAAGGAAACGCCTATGGATCAAAATAATTTTCTCGAAATGTGTTTATTCCACAAAATGTTTTTCACTCACAGGAATATCATCTTTTTACTGTGTGATTAGTACATACATTAACTTAAATTACTTTATTTTTGCCTAATATTAATGTTTAAACAAAATTGTCTCAGTTATGCTTTTACTTTGCAAAACAACGAGCATTTATATTTCATTTTACAAAAGAATAATTTATTTCTATTCCAAATTAACTAAACTATCAATAAGTAAAGTATTTCAATGTCGTGATTTATGAAACCTTAAGCCTTACTCAATCCAACTCCAGAAGTTTTGTCATAACACCTATATAATGGATGTGAATTATGTATTATGTAACTGTTAATTTCAGAAACTACAAACATCATTTTTCATCACGAAACATTTAATTATTCAGATCTCCATTCTTGAAAAGAACCCGATACATTTTAAGATGGATTGTCTCCTTAAAAATTAAATTGCCGTGAAACATGAAATCAAATGTAAAGAAAGCCTACAGCAATCAAAATTTGAATATAATCACGCGAAGGTATTTGATGTTAAAATGACGGTAATTATTAAGGAATTTCAGTTATTATTAGTGCCATGAAATGGAATGGAAAATTACAGGTCAGGAATATTTCCTGTACTGACAGCTTTCAGAAAAATTGATTGGAATCTTTATATCTCTGTTAATATAGTTTTCAGACGTTTCAAATTTAGTTTCAGATTTTAAAATAATAATGATTCTATACTTAGGAAAACTATATTTTTAATTGCGTGTATTATTTCGTTGCCTAAATTGGGAATTCTTGCGGAAAGAGTGACAGACAATCTTCTGTTTGAAAGGTATGTTCTTCTAAATAATTATTGTTATATTAAACCGTTAAGTAAATTGGTATCGAAATGATAATTTTAAAATAGTTAATTATTTTTATAATTAAAAGATATTTCCTAAAATTTATAGCTTGTTATAAAATTGAACCAAAAATATAATGTATATATCCATACATTTTTTCCCCGCTTGGTGTAAACCGCGAGTAAACTAATTTAATTATGAACAAAACTTTGTATATTTTTCGCTAATGTATTTCTTGCGTGTAGATCTCCTGTCTTTTATTTTACTCCATGAACAGTGAAACTTTCATTGATTTCAAATACACTGGCTTCCAAAAGCTAAGGTACAACCGGTTTTTTGCGTTTAATTTGCAAATGAATGAATGTAGAAACAACAAAATTTGGAGGAAATGTGCACCAAACAGTTATTTATTGAATGCAACATAGAAAGTTACATAAGTTAAACGCAAAAATTATTTACAACAAAAAAAAACACTCTTAGAGGAAAAGTCCATTCTTGGAGAAAAAAGTACATCACAGTTTTATGTGGTAAAATGTCATAGAAACATTACAAAAATGGGATTGAATGCATTGGTGGCATCAACTTTCCATGCTGTCAATTAAGTTGTCTGACAACGAAATGGGAAGCGAAGACCAGACACAGAGTAAGCCTTGTTCCAGTTCATCTAACGACCTTGGAGGATGACTTAAAGCAGCGACTTGTCTGCCAAGATAGTCCTAAAGATTTTCTATCGGATTCAGGTCTGGAGATTGAGCTGGCCATTCCATTTGTTCCAAACTGTGACCCTCAAGATACTCCTCAACAACCACAGCTTGGTGAGGTCGTGCATTATCATCCATTAGAATGAAATCGTTACCAATACCACCGTCATATGGGTGGACATATGGATCAAGGATCTCATCCCGATATCTCACACCAGTCAGAGTTCCTCCATGGAACACATGAAGGTCAGTGTGACCACCGAGTGAGATCCCTGTCCAAACCCTCATTCCACCACCTCTGTAACTGTGTCTTTCAAGAATGTTGGATTGGTGGTATCTGGTACGCTGTTCCTTCCAGATCAGCAGACGCCCTGAATCGCTCTCCAGTGTGAATCTGGACTCGTCTGTGAAGAGTACAAAAGCCCATTGCTGCCTGGTCCAGAAAACGTGTTCTCTTGCCCAACATAAGCGGGCACTTCTCTGTCATTCGTTAAGGGGGACACACACAACTGGTCGCCTTGCATATAGACCTGCATTGTGAAGGCGTCTTCGCACCGTAGTAGTGGAGATTATTCTCCCTGATGCTACAAAGTGGTCTGCAACGAGCTACGGCACAATAGTGCTTCTTCTCCTTCGGGCCGAAAGAGCTAGAAAAAGGTATTTTGCAGGTGTTGTAACACGTGGTCGGCCTGAAACATGTCTTCTGGACACAGAATCTTTGGATTGATATTGGTCCCGGAATTGTTCGACCACACCGCGAGACACATTGAGGCGTCTAGCAGCATCAGCCTGTGACAACCCCATTTCCATCCATCCAACCGCTCGCCACCTTAACGAATCGGGCAATCGACTTCTCCTAGACATTGCTACACTCTACTGGCTATTGTCAACGAAACTGCCAACAACAATTGAAAATCAACAAACCTTACACACGAAATTACGAAAGCTTGATATTTGCATATTTTTCTCTCACACATATATACCTGTTCTTTTCTATAAAATAAAAGTGGTATCTACCGTTTTTGCATAAGTTTTTTAAAGTTCCTCATTATCATTCATATAAACTATGAATTTTATTGTTACTGCCATTTTTTTATGGTGAGCTTCGGAAAACATGTTGTACCTTAACTTTTGGAGGCCAGTGTAAGTAGTTGTCATGTTTTCTGCTTCTTTCATTTTTCTGCTTGACTTTTCGACGCCATAGTGTATATATACTTATATGCAGTGCGTCTATTTCTATAAAATTTCTTATACTATAGACAGATTCTTTGATATTTAACGTCATTTAGCGATTATTTTCGATAATAATATATTCCAGTAATTTTTATACCTTAATTCGTTTATAATAATATTTTACTTCGCTTTAAAGTTCCGTTGGGCGCAACTTATCTTTGAGATGAAGCACCCATATTTTTGTGCCTAAGTGCGGGTTTTGCCGAGAAAATGTTTGAGACCTCTAGAAGCTTCATGGCTCCCTACCACTCATACTAGGGTGTCGTGGATTATTCTCTAGTGCTCTTTTTATGTACTTGAGGGACACGTTAATTTTGTAGATGAGTTGCGCCCGATTAAGTTTTTATTTTCGATTTCCCAAATTTTTCTCGATATTTCTTTTTATGTACCTGTAAAAGTTCGGATACCTGTGTCTCAGCTCCTAATTCAATTATATTGATCGTTATTTCTAATATACTGTTTAAAAATGTCGAATTATTTTAGGCTCTCAACGACATCAGTTGTCATTGCTAAGGAAACTTAATAAAAAACAAACATCAACCCCCCTCCTGAATTCCAGGACATTTTGTTAGTTGAAATTGCATGGAAATGCAAAAAAGTTATTTAAAAACGAAAATATCGCTTTGACCTAATAGTTCTGTTTGATAAGCTTTCCTTAAATGTAAGCAAAAATTTAGCTTTTAATCTCACAGATGAATTGCGCCCGATCGTGTTAGTATTTCTATTGCGCCGACGGAAGGTTAAAAGGCTACTCAACAAATTTCTGCTGAAATAAATGACTCTCTATTTTATTATACTGAGAAAATTTTCTTTAGCAAGGATTATTGACAAAAAATCTTTAAGCACTCTGTTAGATTGCATAGATTGCAAAAAATGCAACAATATCATTTTTCGGCTTTATCAGTAATTTTAAATAATTTAAATTTTCGCCACCAAAGTTTTTTTCCTATCTTGTGGCATCTTTGGAAACTTTTAAATTATCAACGGTAATTTTTACAGCTTTATTAAATATCTTTATCACATTTATTTTTCTAGTAATGAACTTAATTATTAATTTCTCTAACTTTTTATGTAATTTCTTTTAATGTTTCAAGTTTATTAAATTGTAAATTAAATTTTTTCCACTGAACTATTTGCTCGCCATTTTGAACGGCGGAAGTTTTTGTATGTAATCCGGTTTTGAGCGTCTCCTGTCTGGAAGTTTTCCTTTGTCTTTTTGTTTGAAGTTTCTGAACTGAACGCTCGCACCCTGGAGGTTCGAGGCCGTTTGATTTTTATTCCTTCGGTTCTCGGCCTCTCAGGCGTCATGACAGGCTTATAATAAAATTTGTTAGATGATATTGTACAATCTACCAAGGATGACTAGCAAGAAATTTTTTTAAAGCCAATTTTGGGAGGAAGACGATGCGTTGAGTGAACCGACTTCTCAGTATAATTTGTTTTTCAATATTCTTAACTTAAAATTGGAAATAATTGTTTTAATTTAGACAATTGTTAAATAAAAGATATTTAAATCAAAAATCTTGTTTCCTTTAATCTTTCAATTGTATATAAAAAACGCATTGTACTACTTTTGTTTCGGCTATACATTCATTTTCGGCTAATAATTTTAGGTGGTCTACAAAGGTAGGTGATTAATTAAGTAGACTGGAAATTGTATTTTATTTGTATTTCAAATTTCTTGCACCATTTTTATATTTAATTTTGAACTCACTCTCTTTTTATAAATGCTAAAAAAATGCTGCATAATACCAATTAAAATACTATTTCTAAAATATTGAGAAGAAAAATCTCACAATATTTCTTTATGGAAACAACTTCTGTAATAATCAGAGTACCCCCTATTTTCCTTGAAGCTGGCAAGTAGCTGAAATACCAAAAGACATAAGAAAGGAAACAGATTTCACGAATGAAGAAAAAAGACTGTAGATCTCTTAGCAAAATGAAATAAAAGAAAACAGCTCATTGAAATCAACCATCCTATAAAAAATATTATTATGACCATTATTCTTTCAATAGTAAGGAATCCCAAATCTTCACTTTTTGACTTTCATGAATATCGGAACTTTATTAGCAAAGTATTTTTCTTAAAAATTTAAGAAATTCGGAGTTTGTAAGAAATGGACAATAATATGATACTGATAAACAGATAGCATTTCCTCCCTTTTTCCATTTCTTTCATAAACTTATGATTTGTTGTAAATTATAAAGTGTCCATCTTGAAAATGAAAAGAAAGAAATACTGCTAGAGGTCATTATTATCCTGAGAGTCTTACCAATAAACAATCAAATCTTCAGAGAATTTTATTCTTACAAGGATTTAAAATGTTGCAAAAAGCATAAATGATTATTTATTGATTTTAAATAAAGTATTTTGCTAAATAAGAAACTATTTCACGTGTATCACAAACGATAAAGTTCAAAATGAATTAAAATAGCATAAGAAAAGAGTTGTTCTGAGCTTTAAAATTAATAGCAAAAATTTATTTTAAAAAGATCAAATTAATAAAACTTCAGCAGAATGTTAATATTAAGAAATGAAAGAACATATTAAAATTCAATCGTGACAAAATATTTATTCGCTTTCCAATCGACTCAAAACTTCATTCTAATCAGCAGAATCTTCACCTAATGAAAATATACAAAAGAATTATATATGTTTTTGAGAAAATGTATCCGAAAATATTAACAAAATTACAGTCGGTATTTTACAGATTTGCAGTAAAGTATTTTCTTCTTCAGTGTAACTAAACATTTCAGTTAAATATTTGTATTTACCTATCATAAATCTCTAGTTGAAAAGAATAAATGCTATTCTTCGGCAAAAGAAATATCATATCTGCCAGAAACAAATGCATATAAAGACTTGCTATGCACAGAAGAAAAAATAAAAATCGTATAGACATCGTTAAAAACTTCACAATGCCCATAAAAAATTATATTATCATAATTTATGCTATGAATAATTTTATACTAATTTAATTAATAAAAATTTTGATTAACAAAACTTTGTTAATTTAAAACGTTGCTAAACGAAAAGTGCAGTTCGAAAAATGATCTGTTACTGCAAAATGGGAATTAAAAAAAATTGAAATATCCATGTTCTTTTTCTATTTATTCATCTTTTAAAAAAATGCCTTGAATCAGAGCTCAAAAATGAAACATTTTGAAGGAGCGAATTATAAAGAATATACTTACAGGTCGAAAAAAAATGGAAGACGTCACCAATGGCACCACCAAGTTTACATTATTCTAAGTATGGTTTATGTGATTGAGGAAGAATAAAATGAAATAATATGTTTAACTGCACAGTAACTGAGAAACTGATGTTATAAATTTAGTTTTTTTAAAAATTCAATGCACAATAAATCGATTGCTATCCAGAAATATTGATGCGTCTTTCAATTACACTGTCATATTTGGAATTTATCTCTCATAGAATTTATTTACCTTTGCCTAGGAAGAAAAGAAGTTATTAAAAACATGGAATTAACTACCCCATAATAACGAAGCCTTTTTTAACAAATAAAGAATACATAGATTCTTTTAACTTTTTTTCTGATATCCTTATGCAAGCATATATCTTTTTGTCCGATGAGAATGGAATACAAAGTAATCTCCATTATCCCTGCTCATTCCGGAATCACAAAAAAATTTACAGAGAAACATTTTTTACGCTTATCGTGTATGTAAAATCGATGGGAATGTTCGATCGAGAGATTCATCCCGAGAAATTATCGAGCTGTGACGGCGGAGGCTAAAGAATAGATTTTTTTCTTCCTCCACGTGCAATCTCTACCTGTTCAAACCCTAATTTTCCGAGAAATGAATCATCCACTTCCTGCTAGCTCATTCTCGTACGAACACGCTTCTTCCTGACACGTCATTCTTTAACTTCTTCTCTTCTTTCACTTTCGCACGTGTTCCTTTAGTTTTTTCGTCTTGTTTATCGTCAGTTAGTAGCTTGAAATTTTTTACTGGTAAAAATGAGTGGTGTGAAACGAAACGTTTTAAATGTTAAACAAAAACTAGAAATCCTTCAAATACTTGATAATGGAAAATCAGCTCGTACTGATACAGAAGATGTACTAAATGAGAGAAATACAATTTCTCATTCTGCTGCTCTACAATCTGTGGAAACTTTGTTAGATTGTATGGGACAAAGAGGATTTGATTACGGTGACATTACTACGGTTCGTAAAATATGTGTCGATATACGACCAGAGATGAACTAACAGCAGAAGCAAAGACTCATTGCAGATTTTTAAGCAGGAAATGTTAAAAGGAAAATTCCTAGTTTGATGTATACAGCATGCAAATGTAAGTAATTTTTATATTTTTGTACTGATATTGATTTTTTTCTTTAATGAAAAAGAGTTTTCGGATAATCCGTGTTTTTCTATTGTCCGTGCGATGCCTCCCGTTGATTAACCCGGATAATCGGGAGTGCACTGTATTTGCTTTTAGTTTTACCGGCACTTTACTTTCAGTTTCAAAATAATGGTGTATTCAAATTAATTAGAATTAATACATTCAATACCCGATAATAGAAGTGACAAACAAACATCTAATTTCCGAATGAAGGATTCTAACATATTTACATTGACTTCCATAGATTAAGTATGCAAAAGATATGAAGATCTAAAATTAATTACATTGTCGGATTAAATTAATACTCACATTGAATTTTTAAAATTCCTTATGCAATACTTTTAAAGAAATTTCAAATGTTTAGAATTAATATAGAATTAGTTATCGAAGGAAGATGCAACATGTATTAAACATTTAATTTAGTGAAAAATAATTCCAGAAATCTTTGAAAATTTATTAAGAAAGTGTGGTAAGAAAAGGCTAAATTAAATCTATATGTTAAACCTCAACTAAAGGATTATTTTACTTACAATCGCAGTAGTAAAAATCGATATTAATAAATGTCGGGGATATGGAAAAACAGATAATTAGTTAATTTTAAGATTATTAAATTTTTATTTCAAGTTTAATAAATGGAAAAACTCTAAACGTTGGATTTAAATTTCTTCATTAAAAAATTTCGTACTTCAAGTCAAAAATGTGATTTCTCAATTATTTTATTAATTAATTATTCAGAGTTCTCTTATTAATACACAAAATGTTAAATTACAAATATCAATCACTTCGCAGAGAAGGAATGGAATATAGGTGTATATGAATTATTATTAAAAAAATTCAGCAATAAAACAGAAACCACTATTAATATAAAAAAATTTCTGATTAAACAAAGCTTATAATAGAAAATGTTATTCTTTACGTTAGAAAAAAAAGCTAGGAGTTTTCGCTTGATATAAAATTTGTCAATAAAAATGTATCTCTTTTTATACTAAGAAGAGCTGAAATTTATCTATTTTGGAGAGTGCAGATATAGGAAACAATACCCTTTTTTTAGGTATAAAATCTGTGTTCAAAACTTATGCCTGCTCATTTAAATTCAAAGCAGCTGTTGACAATGTAACTAAATCATTATGTCTTCATAGAGTGAAATTGTGCATTTTGTTGAAAAAATAAAATTGCAAAATCAACATTTGAAAAATTGACTTTTCTTGTTTTTATTTCGCATTACTTTTTAGTTTTGTTCCCAACCCTAATTTTTGAAATATGTTCCAATATAGGATTATTATGTAAGAATAGATTGAAGCAAGCATAATACAGTGAAATGCAAAACGAATCTTCGAATAGTAATAATCGAACTGCAATTTTAATTATTATTTTATGTATAAGTATGCATGGTATTCGTCATATTCAACCTTTATAAAATTCAATAAAACCATTCGAAGATTCAAGTTTAAGAAACATCAGTTTAAGGAAAAACAGTCATCATTTTGTTTCACTTAGAAACCAACAGATATTCTACTCGCTGCAATGCCCATATCTTTCTAAATATTAATGGTATTCGGCTGAAACGTTTTTATAAGCTCTTCTATGTATCTGGCTTCCAAATTATAAAAGAAAAATTATACTATGTTTCGCACACGCTCAGAAAAAAAAGATCTACTACTAATGCTCATATTTCCTCTAATATTCAAAGCACTAACTTCAAAGTATTATCTTCGAATACTAATCGTCTAACTGTAATTTAAATTATGTATTTAACTTATAAGTATACATGAGTATTTGGTATATTTAACTTTCAAAAAATTCAATATTACTGTTAGAAGAATAAAGTTCAAATTCGGTTTGTGCAAGAACCCCCATCATTTAGCTTCTCTTAAAGTATACCGAAATTCACCAAGTTGCAATGCCGATATCTTTCTAAATACTAATGACATTGAACTGGAATTTTTATGTAAGTTGACCTATATATCTGGCTCTTAAGTCATGAAAGTAAAATTACGCTCAATTTCGCACATGCGCAGTAAAAAATCATCTACCAAAAATACTTATATTTCCTTTAATATTCAATGTATTTACTTCAATTTTAATACAATGCTTCTCTAACACATTGTCAAGTATATTGTAAGTTTCGTATATTTGGGTGAAAACTTTGTAGGTTATAAGCAAACAAATATGCTGAAAAAGTTGGGATTTTTTAAGAAAATCTTTATATTTTCCCGAATATGCATGCTATTTTCAATAAAACATTTGTAAGGATGTGTGGAGGATAGTTCAGATGTGTGGAGATTATATGGAACATGTTTACCAAAACATATCGCACAGGAAAAAGAACCATTAATGGAAAGTTGCAAATCATTATCAGTTTTCTGTGAAACGGGGTCCCAAATCATTTTCTTCTTCATCACTTTCTGGTCGGTTCACTTGAGTTCAAATCTTCACTGTATAATGTGAGTTCCGACGATTGCAACGGCTTGTTGAGTCAATTCCACGTCGGGTTGTTGCACTTCTCTGGACAAAAGTAGGTCCTACACAATATTAGAAGGTATTCCATGACTTTTTGCACTTTAGTGTAAAGCGTTTTTAAATTTTACAAATATTTAGCATATACAGGGTGTTGCCGAACTCGACCGACAAAATCAGAGGGGTGATAGTAGGCATCAAGAGGATAAAAAATTACCATAGAACATAGGACCGCAAACGACGTTCAGTTGGTGAAAACCGCAAAAATACAGGGTGTCCGAGAATTGTTGGACATTGTTCAAAAATTGATAAAAAAACTAATATTATTTCAACTATGAATTATTTTTTAAATGAAAGCGCATTTTTAAACATTTTTTTTCATATAGGTAGCACGCTGTTTTAGTGGTCCAGAGGGTCGTAAATTACTAAAAATCAAAAATGAGTTTAGAGCCATTATCTGCAAAAATATTAAAACTGGAAGAAAAATAAAAGCATGAAATTGTGGGAAATGTATGCTCTTTAATTTGTTAATTCACATGTTTCTGTGTTTAACCCACCCATTTGCGATATTTTTTACTATTTCAATCTATTTTAAGCGTGTCCAAGTGACATTTGTATTTAAAATTAGTTGTTACGTTGACATAATTGCGGATTTAATTAGAAAAATTCGATGCACGTGTCAGACACGTTGTTGTAATTTAAGGAGTTAAACCAAATCAAGAAAACACATATTCTTAAGAGATTATTAATAACTTTTAGAAAAATAACTTTCTGATGTTTCAAAAAATCGTTTGGGAAAGCTTACTACCAGACTACGAGATCCTAAAAATATTTCGTGCAACAGATTTTCTCATTTAAAATAAAAATAAGGGCACAGATAATTTTGTGTTGGAATTCCGTCGAGTAATTATCTATATAAGTCAAACTGAAACACCAAAATGTTTAATTAAATTTCAATTCATTCTTTAAAAAATTATTAATAACTTACTGGGAGAATTAGCATTTGGCGTTTCTTAAAAATCATTTGGTTCCGTTGATGTTTTCATTTTAATTAAACGTTTCAGATGATAAAAGGATTTCGTTTATGTAATATTTTTTAAAATTATCCAATACATATACTATGCGAACGAAGTCGAGGGTATCAGTTACTCTATATACACTGTGTCCCAAAAAGGTGGAACAAACTTTTATTTCCTTAAATATTGATTCTAGGCATATAATTTAAATGACAAAGTTTCATAAGATCAGGTAAGAATTTGTGTGAAAGCACTTTAACTTCTGTGGAAGTTCAAAATAAAAAGTTAAGAAAAGTAATTTTTATACGTGCCCTATAGAGCAAAAATGTCAATAAGTGAAATGTTTCTCTTACCCTCATCTATACATAAACTAAGTTTCACAATTCTGTCTGCAATACGTACAAAGATATGTTAATTTTTAAATTTCAAGGGGCCGCTCACAAATTTATATGGAGATGCTTATTGCAGAAATGCAAATTTATTCAACACAGAAAAACAGCGAAATGCAAATATTTGATAAGTAGTATATCAGCCAATCATCACGGATTGAAAATAAATTGCCAATGACACATACTGTTACTCAAATTAATTTGAAGATAATTGCAACTATCGACTTGATAAAGAATGGAAGGACAACCTGAGAAAATTAAAATTTATGGTTAATTTAATTAATTATTACACGAAAATAGCCTGATATTGAACCAGAATACTGAATTATTCGCTCTTAGCGTTGTGCGTGTAATTAAACTTTACCTAAAGGCAGTGGCGCCTCGTCCTTATGTCTGCAGAGCTGCAGAATTCACTAAAATTATTTTAAAAATTCGTATTTTTGTTTTCATTGTTACTTGCTTACTTCTCCACTCTTAGAGTTCGATTATTAACGAAAAAAATAGAAGCAAAAGAAAAGAAGACAGAAAATGAATGAAAAATTTAGACAGACACAAGATTGGGCTGCACACCAAATAGTTTTGGAAAGCATTAAAATTCTTTCAGTGAGTAAAACTAAGTGATATATGGACAAGGCGAATAGCTATTATTTCTGTCTTAGAACTTAGCCGGAACTGGATTTTCGGATGCTACTGTTTTGCACTAAAAACCAACTAATTTTCCTTTTTTTCCCTCCTTTTCAGACTCACCCATGGTTCGTCTTCGCGTTCTTGATTTCTTTTCATTGGCTGTTTTTAGGTGTCAGATTCACTTTCAAGTTGCCTCAACGGGAACTTGGATATTTACTACATATTCTGTTTCTCTTAATAAAACAGAACTCACCGGAAAAAAGCTCTGTAATTATCTGAAATACAATTCAGATAATTACAACTGCAGGTTTGAACTATTTGAAGATAAAGCTATTTTTGAAAAATTGCATTTCAATTGTATTCTAGTAATATTTTTATAGCACTGCTTGTTTCTGGGAAGATGAGCCTCACTACTGATATGCCACCATGATTATTTTTGAAGATCACAAGATGAGCTATTCTTGTAAATACTTCAATTAATGTATTATTTGACTAGTTTTTAAATTTAACAAGTGTTAACTAATACATTGTTATTTCCTGATTCCGCCCTTTAAATATTTTTTTTAAATATGTGTATTATCTCTAAAATTTACGGACTGGATGAAATAGCAGTGAGAGGTATGGAAAAGGGGTCTAAGTCAACAACTTTGTCTTCATATATATCTGTAAGTTTTGCTGATGGAATAGATGAATGAAAAAGAAACATTTTACTTATTGACATTTTTTCTCTATGGGGCCGAATAAAAATTAATTTTTGTAACTTTTTATTATCAATCCCCTTGGATATCAAAGTATTTTTATATAAATTCTTACCTTATTTGGTGAAACTTTGTAATTGGAAGTATATGTCTAAAATCAATATTTAAGGAAATAAACGCTAGTTCCACCTTTTTGAGACACCCTGTATATAAAAGAGAAAGTCTCCCACTGACTCATCACCGAATCTCCCAAACCACTGGGACTAGAAACAAGGACTCTGCCGATTTTCGATTTATCGAAAAAAATGGATATTTAAAAAATCGCTATATACGGGGGATTATACTAACGTCCCGTTTTCAAGCAACGCCGCGAGGGCTATTGTCGAATGGACCTCATAATATTGGACAGCTGTCAGATGACGAGGGCAGAGCTGGCATTCCCTCTCTAAATTTCTGTGTAGGCCGCGGTGGCTAGTAATAAGGTCTCGACTTTGGGGCCGGAGGGATCCAGGTTGGAAACCCGATTCCATTAAAGATCCGTCGTGTATGGGGCCTGTTGCCCGTAAAATCATACGTAATGGTCAAATGTTCTCCCGCTGATTTGGTGCGGAAGTTTGAAGAGGTGGTGTCAGCCCAGGTGTAGTCCTCGTCTTTTGACCACTGTTCATAATTATGAGGTCCGTCGCAAAATATCCCTAGTGTTGCTTGAAAACGAAACGTTAATGTAACTAAACTTCCGAACCACAACAGTGGATAGACGTTTGACACACGAGGTGAGATTTAACACGTATCAGGGCCCTTCAGGGGAATCGGGTTTCGAACCTGGTGCCTCCCCCTCCCCACATCCGAGGCCGATATCTTACCACAAGACCACCCAGGCCATGTTTACTACCTGAATAAAAAGTTAGCCTCTTTCATATTTAAATAAAATTACATTAATTGACATTAAATTACATTGATCATCGTAAAATAGAGTCAGCAATGAGATGGAGTTCGACAGAAATCACCACTCATCTGATCCACACACACTGCATAATTTCCAATTAATTGGGTTTCGAACCTTAATCCTCCGACATTGCCCCCAGGGTCACCAAGGTTCCTCTATATTATAATAGCCCCTTGATTTAAAGCATTACGAATTTCAGAAGTAACATGTTTTGAAAACCTTTGATATTTTACAGCAGGGTTCTCTGAATTTGCTTGAGTAAATATTTCTAATATTTTAAATTTTTTTCAGAAAAATATTTGAAGGCTGTAAAAAACCTTTGTTTTGAAATATAGCACATACAATTGTGATGGAAATATTCTTGATATGATACTTTGAATCTCTTAACATCGCTTTTTTATAGTAAATTGTTCACTTAAAATAATTTTGAAAAAAATTCTAACTTGTTCAATTGCTATATTTGACAGATTTATATGGTTGGTTTTAAATTCGCAATATTTACAGAAAATGCAGTGGCTATATACTCATATTTAATTACAAAAACTATTATTTGTAATTAGGATATAAAAAATAAATAATGTTTTAATGTTATAAGTATTAACACGATATGAAAAATCCTTCGCCTAATTCGATCCTCTTAAAGATATGAATTATTCTTGATTAAATAAAGGCAATTTTTAAAGATGAATTCTTAGGAATTCCTACAATGATATTAATATGTGCTTTTGTTATTAAAATTGAAAATATTGCAACATCAAATTTCTTTCTGCTGTTATACAAAGCAAGACATGAAATTATCCAAGTTTCCCGAATAATTCTGACAATGTAATTTTATTATTTGCCTGTATAAAATCATTACATCTTTTTCCTATTTCAAACTACATGCTGAATAATTAAAGAGTGCTGATAAAAGATTCTTTTGTTTGGACCTGTCTTTGTGAGTAAAGCATTTCTTCTGTCTTAAGGAAACTTTAAAAAGCTTTTTGCGTTACAGGATTTTCTCAGACACTTTTAACAAAAGCTTCAAGCATTAATTCACAATTTTTACTTACTTGAATAGAATGTCTTTAGAAATAATACCAAATATCTCATTTAGAATTGTTTTTGTTAAAACAATTGATATTTTGTTTTATGCAGGTTGATTTTTGCTTTTCAGGATAGTTTCTTTAGTTACAAAAGGAAATATTCTGAGAGAATTCTCCTGTTCATAGCATCAACACGAATTCCAAACGTATGACACCAAAGCTTTTTGTTCTGGTTTAAGAATTGCATATCTCTACGCAATTTAAGAACAAAGTATGCATATAATACAGAAAATAATAGAAAAATTACTGCAGTATTTATTTCAATTATTTTGTCTTTGTTAATTTTGATTAAAAATAACTTTCTTTATTAATTAGGTTGCCTTATTTGTTGGTGCTCTATCTGCGGACAAAATGCTATTTGAAGGTACTCTTCATATGGATAAACTATATTTGCTGATACTGTGCCTCTGAATAAAACGTTATTTGCATGTACTGTGCCATGAATGAAACGTTATTTACAATTATTGTAGCATTTGATAAAACATTATTTACAGGTATTTTATATTACATTTGATTAAGGTTTTTTTTGTGTAAAAGAACTTAAAACTCCTTGTAAAGAATATTTCCTGAACACTTTTTTTAAACCTGACTTGTTTCATGTTTGTGAAGACGGAATTTTATACTCAGTTTTTCACTCATTGTGAATGGTTGAGTTTTGAATTTTGTAAATTTCTGTATTTTCAGTGAAAATACACTATTTTAATATTTTTAGAGCATAACTGTCAGATAATCAACTAATTTAATTAAGATTATTCCATACCAGTGGGACCACCTGGTACTGAATTTGAGAAAAAAAATAGATTGCAAGATTCCATAATGTAGACTGTAAGTATGAGGGGAAAGAACTTAGAATATGAACTATTTTAAATTTCTCTGATATTTTACTAGGTTTGGAAAATGAAGTGAAATGAAATAAAATATCGAATTGCACAGACACAATTTTTAAAAAAGATTTTCGGAAAGGTTAGTCTCGCAACGAAGAGAAAGATGAAAAGACTCTATATGCCGAAATCAGGTTATAGCTCGTAAGCAGTGTTTCAGAACACTGGAGCTTTACCGACTAAGCCGCTCGGACATGGGGTCAAGATTGTATGAAGATAATTGGTTTCATTTTGTTATCTCTGTGATTTGGATAAGAAACTGCAACTTCTAGGTTTTTACTTCATTGAAACATTTGGCGAGAAGGTTCGGAGGCGACCTTCTTTGCAAGGTGTCGCATATTATTATCACAAAAAATAATTGTTATTATTATCTTATTAATATATTTTTGTGTTTTCGCACGAAATTAAGAAAAACAGTTATAATCAGATGTGGTTAGATTGCTTACTATGGGAATTAAAAAATTGATGAATTGGATGGTAAGTGTAATTCAAACGCGGCTTTAAAAAGGGTTACATTAATAGCAGTTAAATCAACATTATTTCAGTGAGAACTTTCATTTTTCTAATGATGCTATTAGACGATTTAAACTATTGACTTTGAGTCTCAGATAACTGCAAGGACTAGTTTAAGATTACTTAATGATGAAAAAATACATTTTAAACCATATGATAGAAATCAAAGCGTCGCTTGTTTCCGTTAAATGTTGAAAAAATTCACAAAGCAATATTAAATTCCACAGTATCAAGTACAGAAAAAAAATCCTAGAAAATATAAAAAAAATGTATTAAAAATTGCAAATAAAGTTTTATTAGCTATTAACAGTACCTACAAAAAACGTTTTATACTTAAGAACAGTACCTGCAGATAACATTTTATCCATAGGTATAGTACCTGCAAATACGCGCTTCCTTAGTACTTAGCTTTTTTTCTTGTGGCATATTTCTCAATACTTTTCGGGCAATTCTATTAACAATAATGATATGAAAATGTGAAATAAACTATATATCTATGTGATAGAAAATAGACGAATTATGTGGAATTAGAAAAATAAAGTGAAAAGTGTCATTGTTATTGCCAATATGTGATATTGATTTCTGATCTTAGAATTTCGCAGTGTTCGTGGCAAAAAAGAAAATGAGCAATATTATACAAAAAAATTAAGTGTTTTATTAGAATTATTGTATTGTTCAAAAGTAAATAAGATGTGTTCAATTTTCAATGCAAAAAAATTGTTCACAAATGGAAATAAATTAATTCCACTTTATAACTTTACATTATTATTTAGTCGACCACTGACATACAAGTACGAAGTTGCATCTACATCCATCCACATAAAATGCTTTATGATAGCCTCTTCAGGATAACACATGCCAGCCAAATTTCATGCTAGTCGTTTAATATTTAAAATGTATTTCAATAACTCACCCCCATACAACAAAGATAGGAATGAGTTACGATTAATTAACCATCACATTTATTTTTTTAAACAATGAAAAACAAGTATAATAAGTTTCATCCAAATTGCCCAACTGCTCTTATTGCATTTCCTTAAATGCTTTAAGGATAGTCATTTTCCTAAGAGATTGATTAGAGAAGATTTATCGCCATTCTGTTTTTAATTTGACTATTTGAAACATGTCAACCAAATTTAATGCTAATCTGTTGATTAATTATTTTATTTATTTCAGCAACACATCCAAAAGGATTTAACCACGCAGTAATTTGGAAATTTTGGTCGGCCAATTAGAAACATAGGTACCAAGTTTCATCAAAATTGATAATCATATGTGTTTTCACTATGATTTGAAACACACACACGAACTCAAATATACACACACACCACGTTGAGTTTTACATACAGCAGGGGCAAATAAAATGAATCCTACATAGCATGCAAAGGACGTTCTAGAGAGTCCCATGCATGCTTTGGGTTGGTGCTCGGCCAATGCCTCCGATGATGATTCAAGAGCTAGACACTATCCTATAGTAGAAGAGAGAAGAGTATCTGCGAATTTGTTGGATCACATTGTAACTTTCATGTCGATCAGCCATTTTATCTGTTCCTGGAGACAAAACGCCCTATTATTATTTCGTAAAATCTCTCAATAATGCCATTTTAACTTCCGGATATTGAATTTTTGAAATATAGCGTTTGGAATATATGATTTAGATAGCGTTTCATCTTTCAAATTGAATAAAATAAATTTGTAGAGCACTTTTTTTGTGGCATAATTTTATAAGAAAACACAGAAAGTTGCATTTTAATTTTTCGCAAAAAAGATGACAGCAGTATGTATATTTTTATAAAAAAGTGTGTGATACTTTAATTTTTTTAAGGAATATATATATATATAATATATATATATATATATATATATATATATATATATAGTGCACATTGATATTAATTCTAAAATAGTGACATAATTTCATTTTTTTGATAGATCTAAATTCATCAAATGGATCAAACTTTCATTAACAACGCCATTTTTTTCGTGGGCCATAGCCTACAAAAATTATGGTGTTGTTAATGAAAATTCAGATTACAGAATAAATCCACCACCCTTCAGTTATGAAGGAAACGAATCTATAACCATTTTGTTAATGATAATTTGTAATGATGAATTAAATGTCAATTTTATTGAGAGTAATAATGTAAATCTGTATCTGTTACTTATACAAGGTGTCCAATAAAGTCCTTCTACCCCACATTAACTTGAGAACGGCGACAACTATTGCCACAAACTTGGTGTATAGGTATAGTAAAGTGACCATGCGCTTCACGGTGAGATCGGTTACAGCGCTACTTGGGGGCAAACAACGGAGTTAGAGTTCCTATCTCGAAAACGGTACAAGATATGGGGAAAAGCCAATTAAATAATTGTAGAGTGTCTTCTATTTAGTACGAAAAGTCACCTTTTACACATTAATACAAAGAGTATAACGCTTAAAATGCACATCTGTTTGTTCGCATTTTCCGAAATTGTGATGTCACGAGATATGGACAAAAAGAGGAAATTTTATTTTTTGGGCAAAAAAATGACACCATTATACTTTTTCCTGTGGTAATAACTCAAACAGCAGGTGTATGGACCTTTCCACCAACATTGCAGGACTTTCGATCACGTATTACAGTAGCTCTGCTAGCGAACCAACTGATATGATAAAAAGTGTGCGAAGTGAAATTCAAACAAAAGCCCAAATCTTTGTTGTAGACGACAGAGAGTAAGTTTGAAAACAAAACATAAAGGTATCTTGTAATAAGTAGATGTTTTTCTCTTTTTAACCCATTTTGAGATGTCACAGTTTCAGAAATTGAGAACAAACAAATGTGCTGTTTAAGCGTTCTGTTCTTCGTATTTATGTGCACAAGGAATCTTTTCGTACTAAATCAAAGACACTCTACAATTTTATAATTGATTTTTTTCTGTATCGTGTACCATTTTCGAGATAGGAACGCTAGCTCTGTTGTTTGCCGCCAAGTGGAGCTGTAACCGATATTACCGTGTAGCGCATGGTCTCTTTACTATACCTAGACACCAAGTTTGTGGCAATAGTTGTCGCCGTTCTGAAGGTAATGGGGAGTAGAAGGACTTTGGTGGACACCCTGTATATTAAATCAAATGTGGTAAATTTTAATGAGTTCATTTTATATCCAAACCTGCAATGTGCAACTGATTTTAAGACGCAAATCTTTACTTGGTAATTTACAATATTTACATACGTTTACAGTCTTTTTAATTGGTTGTAATTGAAGGCAACAACTAATACTCAAAATAACTTAATTTTTGAGTTAATTTACACTAGTCTCAGGATGTTACATATGATTTTTATTTTCTTTCTTTATTTATTTTATTATATTTTTAGTTAAAAATACATTCCATTTTTGAATATCTTGAATTGTTAAGTATTTTATTGAGTTATCTTGAATTGTTAAGTATCTTATTGAGTTATCTTGAATTGTTAAGTATCTTATTGAGTTATCTTGAATTGTTACGTATTACTTTTAAGGTATTTTTAAAGATCTGTGATATTGAAATAAAAAAAAAAACATGAGTTAGTAAGAAATATAATTATATGCATTTTTAAATTTATAATTTTTCAGATTTTCTCTAAAATATCTAAAAATGCAAAGAATTTCGAAACTATACGAATTTTACATCCTTCAAAAGATCAAATACATAATATACTCAATTAAGTCGACAAGACTGCACTACTACACATTTCCAAAGAATCAGAGGAAAACCATGCAGTTTTATTTTAGATTCCTGGTCACTATTTCAATTTCTGATATTTATTATTTTGAGAGGTGAATAAATATAAACTATTAGTTTCAATACATTATAATAAGGGCTTCATTCGTTTAGCCGCAAGCAAAATGTTTCTCATTTTGTTTACATGCTGCCGTGCTCATTTTTCACATCGACTTGTGACGCTGATATCCCTGCTTCTTTCAGATTAACTTCCATTTTGCGCTCAAGTTAATGAAGCATGTTTTTTTCTACTTTATATCATTGTTTAAAACTTTGGTCAGAGAAGAATCTTCATAATACATTAAAGCTATATTTTCTATGAAATAGAAGAAGAGTCAATTGCAAAATAATTCTCGGAAATCTGAATAAAATTTAATATGCTGGGATTTAAACATTGGATGAAATGTTTGCAAATAAAACAACAAAATATAATGTCATTAGTAAAATTGCAGTTTTCATAACTTATCTTAAACTGTTATTTAAATTCATAAAAATTTGTTGTATTTAAATTTTCATTAAATTTTCAATCCTTTTTCAGAAAGATTAACTAAAAAGCATTTAAAATTCATTACATATTACTGTCAGCTAAAATAATAATTTTCATACTAGCCGTTTTTTGGCCCTCAGCTGTTCGCCCGTAATATTAATAGCCCCTAATTATACTTGCTGTGGGGCGAAATCTGTCCAGTTGTTGAAACTGGAATGATCTGTCAAAGCTTTATTTTCAATATCTTAGGTAAATGAGGGTGTAGGTTAGGTATCTAGGTATCAGGTGCTGTCATATAAAAAAAAAATGGTGAAATCGGTAGAGTGGTTGGAATTGAGGGGAACTAGTTCTTTGATTTAGCCAATTATTTTAATTATAAATATTAAAAATGCATTCATTTTCCTGATAAATGTTTACCAAAATATCATCTAATATTAGTTTTGATGATGGTTTTTACAATAATCAATGCAACTTATAGAATATCATGAAAAAGGCATTTGGATTTCATATCCGTTTTCATTTAAAAAGAAAGCCGTTATAAAGTCGTGCTTATAATATTTATTTCACAGAACTGATACTTAATTAAGAAGGCATAATCTGAAAGAAATGAATTTGAGATTGAAATTTAGTCCTAGGTGTTGTACTAATTTTTATCCTATGTTTAATATATCTCAATAAATCTGAAAAAAGACATTTCTGTGTGTAAAATAGATTTCAGCTAAAACAGAAAATGATATTTTTTTGAAGTTTATTTCATAATGTATAAATAATTCTTAACTTGTCATTTGTTCTTTAAACGATTGTTAATGTATTAAGCAGAAGCTAAAAATTAGCATTTCTTTTCTATTTTTTATAAATAGTTCTTCCAGTAATTTTAATTTTGTTTGTTGTAACAGTACAAATGCATTACTGTAAAATATAAGAACCTATTCATTCGTTTTTCACAAATAATTCATTAGTAATGCAAAAAAGTCAAATAAAATAAAAAGCAAACCCATTATAAATAAGATTCTATATGCATAGTAATAAGACAAAACATTGCTAATTAAATTAATTCAACTTTTAGACTATATTTTTCATACAAGAAATAAAACAGAAACTAATCATGAATGATCGATCATCTTTCATTTAATGCGAGCTTCAGAATGCCTTCCTGAAATTAAAACATTCCGAGAAAATTTTGTTAAATGCAAGTTTGAAGAAGGCGTTTTATTGCTTCAGGTAATAAGCAATTTAGAGTAGCCTTTCTTATAAATAGTTTGGAAAATTCTTTTGTGTAATACAATAAGGTGCTATTGAGAAAGAAAAATTTAATTTTAAGCAACATATTTCAATATGCTTCAATTGATCCTTCGTGAAAGAGCAAAAACGCGCACTGAAGCAAATATCGAAATAGTTTCCTATTACTTTTGATCGATTTTATGCCAAATGCATCTTGATGATCAAACATAAAAAGCCCAATGTCATGTACAATAAACAAATGTTCCGCTCATTTGTGTAAGAAAGAAATATTCGATGCATGTTTAACTTATACAGAAAAAGTAGGACGAATTTAATCACTCAATAACAAAAGAAAAGCTATTTAATTTATTATTTGATGTGACTCATAAATCGATTAATTTGCAGATAGGCTGCATTTGGGGTTTAAAATATCTCAGATTTATAAGGGTGATTGAATATCTTGTGTGATTTTATATTTCAAAATAGGAGAAAAGCGTTTCATTTCATAACAACACTCTCGCCAGGTTCACGAGTCTTGGATGTGAAAAAAAAATGCGTAAGTCGATTGATATTTTTGATTCAAACTTTGTTTTAAGCATTTCAATATACATTTTTAAAAATATAAAGAATCAAAAAGGAAAGACGGCTCCATAGTTCAAAAAGGCGACCCAGGATTACATAATGTATTTTTATTTTTCAGTCAGGTCGAAGTAACACAGCTGCTACTTGTCAATGTCGAGTATGATAAATAGGATTCTTTTTTTATCCGCTTGCTGTGTTGAAAAATTCCAAGCATTTTTTATATATAGTTTTAACAAGTCGCCTTTTATCTTACATGACTTAGGAGAATTAAGTAATATACATAAAATGAAAGGAAAATCTGCATTATTAAGAATTTTCTTTTCTATTATGCGAATTCCTTATTCGTTGAAGTCAGCATATCGAATATTCTTATGCGCAGGACAAATATGAAGCCTTTTCCTCCAAGCCTTCAGCAGTTATTATTATTTTATTCTCTTACAATTTCTACAGTAAAGGAAATGATGAAAATGCTTTTAACTCCTAATTCTAAAACCTAATTTCCTTTTTAAAATGTACCCTAAAGCTAGAGTTATTTTCCCCTCAAAATCCAATTTCGGGATTAATATTGACTAATATTGAAATTTAGCCTATAGCCCTCATGCTATTTAAATCCAAAATCTTGTCTTGACAGCAAACAGATTTTGACAGTGATATTCAAATGCATCGAAAATATCAGCAAAATATGTAGCGTTATTTTCGGAATAATTAATATTTTTCGAAATATGTAATAATTTAAGATGCAAATCCGGTTAAAAACACTCTAGTTGTTTTAGCAAATTTTAACGCTTCTTCTATCATTTCAGATCTAAATCCATTATTGTGATCCAGATTTAACAACAAAAATCTTTAGTGACATAAATCTTTACAGATCTTAAAATTTTCAGACATTTTCTAGCTTATTAATATAATCCAGTTAGAGTAGCGCCCATACAAATGATGAAATTAACTAAAGTTTGAAAGGAACTTATTTAAGTTAATCTACCACCTTGAAATGCAGAAATGACTTTGCCTCTGGGCCATTATTTGATATTTAAAATATGTTTTCTCACTCCGCAAACCGAGCAGGTAGAATTGCATCTGTATTAATTAACTTAACCTAAAGAAAATAGTTCACAATATGAGCTGGAAAATTCATTAAAACGAAACAAACTTCAAATTGATTGGCAATAATAAGAACTAGTGTTCCTTAAACATCGATAGACTATCGATACTATCGAAGCCAAGTCGATAGTATCGGGTTTTCGAAACTATCGACTGAAACTATCGATACTATCGATAGTTTCAGTCGATAGTTTTAAAGCTATCGACTGAAACTATTGACTGTCCATAGTATTGCTTCAATCTAGTGGCGGGTCGTGTATTGTGTCAGTTTGGGTGCTGTATTATATAATACCTATCATTGATGCATTTTTGTATAATTTAAATATTGGCCGTTTTGGTAAATTTTGGACATTTTAATAAATTAATTTTTGACTTGATGTAAGCAAGTTTTTATATATATGGTACTGAATTTTAATTTATCTTGCAGTTTTAGTCGTTAGTTTTGATTGTTTTCTCTCAAGCAACAAGTCTATGTATTGTTATAGGGGTGTTTTAACTAATTATACCACTTTGATTATTGATGCATTTTTGCATTATTCAAATTTTACCTTTAATTTCTCATGCATTTACTCTAGATTGTTTTCAAACCATCGATGATTTTTTTTCAAGTAATAAATAGATCGAGGAATTGATCTTGGATTAATGAGAAATTTTTGTACTTCGTACCTGTATATATGTATGGAAGTAACGTATGTAGTACATAGGTATTTAAAGTACTAAGTACATACGCATGTAATGTGATAAGTATATAGGTGGGTATTTTAGGTACTATAAGTACACATATAACGCACAACGTCGTTACGTATATATGCTAAGTACTAAGTTTGTAGGTAAAAATTTACGGATATACGTACGTATATATGTACGTTCGTATATGTGTAACATCAGTCCGTCTGTATGAATGTAACTTACGTATTTATGTATGTAACGTATGTTCTATGCAAGGAACGCTCATACATTTGAACACACGTATGTATGCACGAATCATGATTACGTATGTAACGTACGTGCGTTTGTTTGAAACATACGTATGTATGACATTATAAACTTAGTACGTTAATGCTTACGTACGTATGTTACATACCTATGCAAGTATGTTACTTAGATACGTGCGTACGTTACATACATATACACATTTCATACGTAAATAAGTTGCGTACACAAGTACTTACGTTATAAACGTACGTACGTTTACGAACGTTACATACTTGCTTATGAAACGTTGCTAGGTAAGTAACGTACGCGTGTATGTACGAAGGTATCTATATAACACACATACATATATAATGTACGAAAGTATACAGGTTACGTACGTATATATGCCACATACGTACGGTCATAGTACATTTACATACTCAGTTTTTTACATACGTACGTATTCACGCTTCATGTATACTTACGTTACATACGTATTCACGTTTCATATATATTTACGTTATATACGTACTCGCGTTTCATATATATGTTTGACGTACGTTACATACGAACGTATATTTCATATTTACGTATGAACGTACGTCCCATACGTGCGCATGTTTCATATATACGTATGACGTAAGTTACATATGTACGTTTCAGACGTACGTTACATACGTACTTACGTTTCATGTATATTTATGTTGCATACGTACTCGCGTTTCATGTATACTTACGTTACATACGCACTCATGCCTCATTTATACGTACTATCAATAGTTTTCAATATCGATAGTTTAAAAACTATCGATAGTTTCTAAACTATCGACTGAAAGAGCACCTATCGATAGTATCGCCTGAAATAAAACTATCGATACTATCGATAGTTTCAGTCGATAGTTATGAAAATTATCGACTGCACTATCGATGTTTAAGGAACACTAATAAGCACTTCAAACTAAACAATTTTCTTTGGGTTAAAAATAAAAACATCAAGAACTTACACATTCTTGGGAGTCTTTGGCAGATGTACTGTTACTTCATGAGAATTACAAATAGTTCAATTTCTACATTCTTTTTCATTCAAATTTCCCCTGCCATTTATTGCATGCATTTATTATATTAGTTAAGATGGTGAAGCAATTTTTTAGTAGCATCAACTACTGTTACCCTTTTAAAGCTGAAATTCTAAATATGTCAAGATTCCAGGTTGTGTAACTGCAAATTAATCTTCAGTTCACCGACATTCATTTGAGAATGACAACAAACGAATACGTCACAGTTCATCGGTTTAAGAAAAAGGTTTCCTGAAGCGGATAAGCGTCAAGATGTAAGGGGTTGTGCAACTACAAATTAATCTTCAGTTCCTCAACATTCATTTGAGACTGACTAGAAACGAATACGTCACAGTTCATTGGTTTTGAAAAAAGGTTTCTGAAGCGGATAAGCGTTAGAGTGAAAAATATGCAATCAGCATTTCTCTCTACTCGCTGTAGCCTCTACAAGAAATAAAACGACTTTCAAACACTCCAGGAATCTCGTAAGAACGCATCTCCAACCATTCCAGTAATTGATGTCACTTTACATCGGAATGCGCAATTCCGAAGCAAATATTTATCTCTTCAGCTTAAAGGAACTGCTTTTCTTATTATCTTGAAAGGTTAGATTTCAATGAAAATGAGAAGGGGAACGATGTGTTGCTTCTTGCATTATGTGACTTCGATGTTAAGCGTAACCTAATTTTGCGTTGAAAAGAATTTAGGATATTGTGGGGTTACAATTCTATTAAGGAAATAAAGTAACCGTGCAGCTATTATTCTAACAATTTCAATTAATTCAAAGTTTATTTATACATTTGTATAATCTTTAAACAAAGCGTTCTCAATTTCTAGAGCATCAAAAATATCTATTGCATCCATTTTGCAATAACATTAAAATGAATTTTTAATGATTAACATTTCAGTTTTAAAACCAAATTCGGTATAATTTTACGTCCTTCTAAATATAAGTAACGCATATGCAAAAGAATTAAATATGAATCAGATAAATTGAAAAATGTTTTATAATACTCAAGAAAGTAACTAATAAATCTTGAGAAATTGACAACTTACTTAGCTTTTTAATCAATATACTTGTTAACTCATAGAACGTAACAAAATAAACCTTAATGAAGGCAAATAAGTCTTTCATTTGTTTAATCAACGCACTTTTTTGACGCTACATCAGGACTATTTTGTAGCTATTATCGTAATTTTGAACTATGGTCGGAAGAGCCAACACCGTGGGAAGAATCAATGAATTTAACGTAAACTAGGTCCATGTACACATGGTACCCATGGTAGAATCGGCTCAGGAATCCGCGATCCACAGGTTCTAAGAACTCTGTCACTAGTGTTTCGCAGCCCCATTTAAGACGAAAGTTTCTTCAAGTACTGCTGATGACATACACTCAATTTCCTTTCGAAAACATTTTATTAGAATAGGTATCTGAAGTTAAGAAAAACGATATTTTTCAAAAGTTAAATCAAATATTTATGACGTAAATGCTTGTTATTTTTTGGCTTAACAAAAAACATACATATATATTAGTAACCTTTAAAATCATTGAATAGAAATGAAAACAGGTTTAATTACAGAATTTTTGACAGTTCATTTTTCTAAACAGAATATAATTAATGTTGACTTCAAAATATTTAGTCCCCCTTTATTGATATTTTAGTATTTCCTCACATTTTTGACTCAGTATTGTCTCCATCCATACGTTCCGTTAAGGTTAAGAGCAGTTTGTAATCTCACTCATGAGCTTAGATTAAATCATAAAACAAATTTTTAGCTTGAACTTTATTATTATTACACGTATATATGAAGTGTACAAATTATCTTAAGAAATATCAAACAACCAAACACTAGTTGCCAATGCTCCTTGTTTCATTATGGGTTCCAAATTATAAAGCAAAAAACGTATATTTACGTCTCTCCAGATGCAGTTATTGTGTCTGATACTATTACTAAGGAACCATGTAAAATTTTATTACTGTTCTTTGTAATATAAAAAAAAGAAGTTTCTATGTTAGCGCAGTTACTAAAGTTCAGAATTCGAATATATATATATATATATTTTTAGTGAACAAATTTGTAAATATGGAATAACTTTTAGGATCAGCTGCAACAAACAGCAGCAGTTCCTGAATTAGATTTCATGACTTAATTTTAATAAAAGGCTGTACAAATATTTGATGAGGTACATATACATATAGTATAGACTCCCATAAAAATAAATTTATTGATATATATATATTTCTCAAAACATTTTATCTGAATTTCTACAATTACTTGATATCTAAGGTCCTCATTTTAAATTCAGACCATGCCTTTAAAAATACTTTTAAATTTATTCTCTGAAGTAGAAATATAGTAAAATATATTTCTGAATTTACTTTAAACTTCAGAAGAATGCTAGAATGAGTTAAATACGAATTCATATTCTAATCAAAAACTCCTGTCAAGCCCATAAAACACTCAGGTTCACTCAAACTATACCCATCTCTTTTCCTCTTATTAGAAAACAACTTAATTTTTACAAGTAAAAGCTACCTTAAAACAGACATATTTACACTTTTCAAATTATGTTAATTTGAAGATTTTTGGACTGACTGCAAAATTATTTTCTCCTCTTCTTGCATTCATTACAGATTCCTACTTAAATATTTGAGATTTCTAACGATGTAAATTTAGTAGTTATTCATTTGCAGTATATATATAACTTTCTGTTATTGGTTATTTGCACACGAAGGAGTATTAAAATGCTTTTGAGTGTATTGTTGTCCTTTATTAAATCACAATATTTTGCTTTCTGATTAAACTAATTATTGTAAACAATATTTTTGTTCAATATTTGTAATTCCTCTAATGTTTTCAGTAGAAGAAAAAAAATTATAATTTGTTTTGTTGGACTGAAATGTTGACAAATAACAGTGCTATATTGCAATGCGATGAAAAATAATTCTTTATTTTAAAACTTCTGGCGAGGAAAAAATATTCTAAGCAAATTCAATCTGTTAGAAAAAATGCATATTAATACGCCAAAATAAAATAATTAGTCCCTGTAAGAGAATCGTATTTGATGTTAATGGACGGAGCGAAACAGTAATTCTTCGATATCTTTATTAAATTATAGATATTTTTAAAAAATAAATTTCATTGTGAGAAAGTGATTCAACTAGAGATTTAATTTTCTTTTCACTTTCCTATCTTCTATTTTATTACCCTTACTTTTTCATCGGTCTGCGAATTTACCACTCAAGAAGAATTTCCTCTTTTCCTAAAAATTGGTTGTTTACAATCTGCCTCGTCCATTCACCAAGAAGAAGTCGTAATCAATACCCTTTCGTAGATAATGTTCCAAAAATAGATTTCCTTTTCAACCGATAGCTTTATAGGGCAGAAAAGGGGAAGAAATAGAAAAACGGCACTTAATTTCTGTTTTCTTTCATTTTAATGACTTGCTGTATTGAATGTTAGCCCTTTCCACATTAACTTTTTTCATGCTGTCAAAAATTGCGTTTTATTGCAAAGTTCTGAAGCGAATCATTCTGCATGCTGAGGGGAATTACAAACTCTTGAGACCCGAACGTATAATTTTCGACCAATTTTCACAAAAATCGACATAATATTCTTGACAGGAATATAAAACACTATATATAATTAATTTATTAATGATATATTAGTTAATATAATTAATTAATTATCTTATAGATATAATTAATTGATGTAATTAGTTATATATAATTAATAGATGGCATCATGGGACTATCCAAAGCAATGGACAGCGCGATTTAAAGGCTTTGAATGGAAAGCAACGTTTATGTAAATAAAACACAAACGTCCATTATAATGGACGCGAGGACTCAAGGGGATAAATCCGGTAATTGCTATCAGCTGTGTAGCATGTTTTAAATTACCGGGAAATGAAGTTGCGATGTTTCTGTGTTCTGTCAGTACTCAAAATAGCCAGACCATATGCAGATTCCTGCACTGGCAACTCAAAATGCTCAAATATATGGAATTGATAGCACCAGAGCAAATGGTATATGACAGAAAATATCTGTATTTTACAACCTTAGAGGTAAGAGGCAAACTTGAAATTAAAAAATCATACCTGCAAAAGCAGTAAAGCATAAACAACAGAGCGTAAGATCCAGACTTATGCATACACACTAATAACGGGGAAATGAAGAATATTATTGTAGCCGGTTTATTCTATCAATTTTTTGTTTAAATTAATGAGTTCCAGTTTTAACTACTTGCAGGTAGAATAAAGGTATTACTAACAAAAAATTTCGTGAATTATACCACAAATTTATAAATCAGTATGACAGAGGTAGTAAGATGACAAATAGCCTCTTATGTTAAGAAGTGAATTTTAACTTTTTTAAGTACTCAAAATCACTGCGAATATCAATAGTCCAATTCAGTAATATGCATTTTAAGACATATTTGTCGTGGACGTATTCAGTTTTTAAATGGCCACAAATTATCTGATACTTCAATATTATTTGAAATTGTTCCGGACTAACGACATTATTCCATTTTTTATATTTTAATTTACATCTCAGGAGATAAGGATTTAAGCTAAGTGCTCATGATTGCATCGATGGAAACATTTTTTAGCAAACTGTTGGATAATTTCTGGTGAAAATATTTAGATTTTCGATATAAATCAGTGAATAAAATTATTTCCACTAAAACGCGAGTGAGAAAAGACTCTAAGTGTGTTACCTCATCATACACGTGTGAGTGAAGGATTCATTTTAATGTTTAGGAAGCTGAAAATATAGTAATTGATTATTTTTATTTTTAGAATTATTGCTATTATATGACTTTGATAAAAATCGTTATCTAACAAGAATGTAAGAACGATTATTCATTCCGAATGGCAAGTCAGACTTGACACTCGAGGGAGATACCCAAACCCTTTTTCGAATAACTGTGCAAGTATATTTCACCGCTTTATATCAGTTAAATATCTTCTGGGCATTACTTTCTGAAATAACTTCAACTATTAAAATCCATAAAAGTAATAATATTCAGAAAGCATCTGTGATGATTTCCTTTCTGTGATCATTTTATAAAATTTAGAGGTCACCTCAGAGCAATTTATATATTATTATATTATGTATAGAGATTAGAGGTTTATTATTATATTATGTATAGAGATTTATTTCAAGATCAGCGACAAATCTCTGGAGACAGAAGGTTTCAGAAAAAGTCCTGCCAATTTCTATTTTTTCTGGACAGTTCATACTGAATATCTGGAAAATATTGTTTACCAAAAGGAATAAACTTTTCTTTGAAAGACCTTTTAAGATATGGAGTACATTGGGTTTTAACCTAAATACACCTGGCAAACTACTAGAGGTGTTTTTTCCATGAGTACAAATTGGATTTGTTTTATTTTGATAAATTTTATTTATTTTAATAGATTCATTTGTTTGGTCATTTATTTTTTGGTCTATGAAACAGCCAGGCCAACAGTATTACCTAAGAGTTTAGAGATTTGTTTTGACCGCATCAATGAAGATCGAAAGAATGAGGTATCATATGAAAATCTAGCAAAAAGTATAAGTAAAGTTGTCGAAATCGGGTATCTATTTTATGTGCAAGGCGTATGAGTCAACAGAATCCATCGGAGGCAAGAGAGGTCGAGACAGAAAACCGAAAAAACGTTTAAGAGAAGACTCTATGATTCTAAGATTGGCACTGGAAAAGAACGATATATCGTCAAGAGAGATCGGACGACTTGATATTGAAAGTGTCAGCTCTAACAGTTCGTCTTACTATCAAAAACTCAGGGTTAATAAGCTGTATTCAATGAAAAAGACCATACATATCAAAATAAAACATAGCAATGTGCTTGAACTTTACAAAAGAACATCTTTCGAAGGATTCGCAATTCTGGGACATTGCTTTAAGGTGAGACGAAAGCGAATATCAGATTTTTGGATCAACAAGGCGTAAAAGTGTGTGGCGACGATCAGGTGAGGAGCTTAAACAGCTGAATATCCTATTGACAGTAATACAAGGAGGCGTATATGTCATGCTAGAGGATATTTTTCCTTTAAAGGTGTTGGTGAAATTGTGATGATCGACGGTAAAATAACTGTATTTATGTATGCAGATATCCTGTCCCAGAATCTGATAAATTTGAGTGTGGGTCAATAGTATATCTTTTAATGAGATAATAACCCAAGACACACGTCGAAGACAAGTCAAAGATTAAGATACTGGAGTGGCCAACCTTAATCCCATCTAAAATTTATGGTTAGTTTTGAATCAGCAATTCCCTATTGAAGAGCGGAGAAATAAAAATAATTTTTTTGAGACGATCGAAGAGGAATGGCGCAGTATGAACCATGACACAACCCAGAAACTGGCTGATAGCATGAGTCAAAGACCGAAAGCAGTAATTGAGGCCAAATGAGGTCCAGCTAAACATTAAACACTGATATTTGGTTTTAAAAAATGTCTTGTTAACTTTTCGTTGTAAGATTTTCACCGATCGAATAATTTTGAACGGCATATAATTTAGACTTATACGAAAATGTTCCTATTCTGAGATATTCTGCGATAAATTTTTAGTTATTTGACCCTTTTTCTAATGAATAAGATTGAATTAATAATAAAATTAATACATTTGAGATATAAATAAATAAAATTATTTTTTATAATAAAAAGTGTAAGATTTTTAGTAGCATTCTAATAATTATCAATAATTAGTGTTAAAAATTAAATGGAATATTTCTAAGTGGCTAAAAAAGAGTAACCAAATGTCATAAACATCATTCAATATGTTTACTATGAAAACTGTAGTCAAGTCCATAGAGCAACGGATTCTTAATGTCAGGCTGAAGCTGCTTTAAATGATAGCGGGTCATAAATCTTCTAAGAATTTTGCTCTTGGGAATCTTAAAGACCTTTGTTGCATCCCCCAGTGTCTCTTGGTACATTTAAGTATGAATTTAGTTTTCGACTATCTTCATCCGTTTATATCTTTTCTGCATCCTGGCTTATCTAACAAGAAAACCACTTCTCTAACATGATCCAAGTGGCTTCCAACAGCTCCGAACAATGTAGTCTTCAACTGCTAGCTATGGAATTTATATTTTCGATTGAAATACCATTTAGTATTCTTCAAAATTTCATAGAAAGAGCTAAGATTTCCTATTAATAAATTATAGATTTCATTTTTAAACCTACTTGTCAATACAACCTGCTTGAAATGTAGGGACCATGAATAAAGCAAAAGGCGTTAGAATTCTTTTCTATGCAATTCTATGTATAATTCTTCTCTTCACGTTAAATAATATTATTCAGCAACACTTTTTATTAGGTTAACAAAAGTACGTAAACAGGTTTCTCAAAATGTTAGGAAAATACTGCAGTTTATAAAGTATTTTCTATGCTAAGTATTCTATTTAAATGGTGACGACGATTTGTCATTCATTGTTAACATTATGATAAGAAGTTTAACGTTCATTTTATTTTAATCTAATTCTTTCCCTCATTCTGTTCAACCCTTCCGCTAAGATAGTCAGGCTTGTATTCCATATTCAATTACAGAATATTTCGAATCTGTAATATTAAGTCATTTATAGCTATTAATTTTAAATGCAATAAATAGAGGGAATTTATTTAATATAAGAAGTCTTCAGTTGATTACTTTTGGAAGCAAGTTTTGAAGATTTTCACAAACTGAAAATACCAACTAATTAGGCTAAAACAATCATCGAGCAAGGAATTATTTCTCTTGTTCCTAACATAAACCATTTAATTCAGAAAGGCGCCATCAAATATTGCGTTAATATATTTGGAAGCAAATTTTCCAGCAAAGAAGAATTTCATGAACAGATTGATATGATTGTTTAGAAAACAAATAAGCAAACTCGCATAAAATATACAAACATTTAATATATTAAAGCGTAAAATAATTTGCTTCATGACTAATTAATTAAAAGGTACATTTATTTTGTATAAATATGTTTGATATACAACAAAGATAATTTTATGTTTAAACAATATTCTCTTTCCCTAAAAAATTACTGCGATATCAAGGATATATCTGCGAATAAATTTTAAATGCAGATGTTTATTCGCAAAATATACATTATGAAAAAATAATCATGAAATAAATTACTCAATTATGAAATTAGGAAACAGCAATCATTACATGGATATTGGTTTTGAAAATAAAAACCGTGTAAAATTTAACAGAATGCAATCCGTTATACTAACGATAACATAAAATGCACTAAATAATTTTGGAAACATGCAGAATAAGAAATTTTTCTGCGTTCTGTTTAGAAAGCAAATGTATCTCAAAAAGCGCTTTTTGTAATGCTTTCTGTTCACTATCGCAAAACAGCAACAGATTGTCGAGCTGTAATTATGATATCAAGGATATTGTTACAAAAATTGTCCTGTGGACGTACATGAATGCAGATTAAGAAGCAGGGTAATAAAAAACTAAATTATTCTTTATTCCACAACGCTTTCAGAAAAACACTAACGTAGCATAGGAGACAAAACTAGATAGTTCCTGTACAAATTTACAACAGAGATCACCAATAAATCTTAGACACGGCGCTTTCAATAGCATTCAAATGTTTTTCAGTTCACCAGCTTGCTTGCTGATCAAAGTCCAACAGAACTCTTGGTTTGAGAGCATGCTTTAAAACTTTTTCAACAGGATGTGACTCCATTGCATAGGAATTGAGGAAATTTTTGGAAAGTTCATGAAATTATTGGCTCCCAGTAGAGGTAGGACGACAGTTCAGGATATTTTTAGAAAATTCCTTTTGTCACCAAAGTCACCAAGTCACCAAAATGGCCGCCAATTTTGTCTTCAAGGTCGTCAATTTTTCGCCAAGTCGCCAAATTTGTCAACAAGATTACCATATCAGAGAAACAACTTTACAACTTCGTAACACTATTATCTACCGTTTCAATTGCAGTGTTAACTCGCAACGCAAACTGGAATAGGACTCCGAAAGTAAAAAACATAGCTGAGAAAATTAAACGTAGAGCTGTCTATCACTGTGCTGGATTGATAGTTTACAGCTTAAACGTAATCGTATCTCATCATTCAATAATAAAAAGATTTAGCAGATGGAGTTGGAAAAAGGAAACATTTTTCGATTTAAGGCTGATTGTTTCTTGTTCATTTAAACTCTTACATATGCTACAAGTTCACATTACGATAATTCAAAAAAATGGATAGGATATTCAACTTTTCATCTTAAGAGAAACAGATCATCAGTTGCTGCATCAAAATGGAAGGGAGATGCTTACATTCCAAAGGCAGATGACGATATATTTGTGAGTCAGAATTATCACTATTGCCTTTTACACGCTTAGTCCTAGACATACATTTTGTATCTTCTGTTTTAGGGGACCATTGATTTGTTTCAATAATTAATTTCTGCCTTGTTCACCTTTTTTCTGTTGTAAATTAGCAGCGGTTATTAGACCTGAGACACCCATACCAATGACCCAAACACTAAAACAGCATCTCGGCGTCTATAGGTGTTGAAACAGGATTCTAAATGTCGTTACAAATTTTTAAAATCTTTTTCTTCTGTATAATATTTTGCCAGACCAACTCTGGGGTGACAAATAACACAACAAAGGTGAAGAATTCAGGCAAAGAAAATTGACTCTATAGTTTTCCTTTCGTCTTTTGCTCAGGAAGAACAAATGTTTACAGGCATGGGAAATATAAGTATTTTATTTCAACTAATTTAAAAATGAAACAGATGAACTAGCTCTTTTGGAGCGTTTTGAGAACACTCCATTTTATTTAATTAAATGAAATTAATGTTGAATTTCCTATTTATGCTTTAACTTGAACCCTCCACATGTCAAATAGCGCCGTGTAAGATTTCTTTCTTCAGCGACATGCTACGCGCTCACAATAGTTTTTTTCAGTCCCTGTGCTTTTACTCTGATGAAAGCAGTGACCTCAGGTGGTATCAGAAGCCCATTATCCAAGATGAGGACAAATAGATGGATTAACGAACACAGTTTCAGAGAACAGGATAATACGCTTTTTTGCGTGCAAGGCTTAGGTCGCTTTATAAGAATAACCTACCTTGAAAATCAGGTGTGGAGGTATTGTTAATCTCGTGTATAGTGTTACGAAATTATTTCTACACTTTATATTTACATCGTTTTATTGCGGACATTGTCCACATTAAACATATTTAAAGGCTTTACAAAAAAAGGAAAATATATATGTCTATAGTATCTCCAAACATAATATTGAATTGGGAAATTAATTAATTAAAAAATAACTATTAAGCAGAATATAAAATAGTGTTAAAGTATAAAATAAGATACTCGGAAATATTTTATTAATAAAAATCTCCAAAAAATGTATTACAGAAGAAAATACTTTTTGCATTTACATTCGAATTTATTTCAAGCATTATATACAAACTGAAATATTGATCTCAGGCTTGTCGCTAGTCTCGATTTCCAACACTTAACAAAACCCTAGCTTAGAGTTAGATCATCACTTAAATATATGTTTTTACATTTACATTACATTACGCAACCTGCATTCCCGTGTTTAGAGCCATTTTGCTCCTTTCCGGTTTGGATGGATGGAAGTGAATTTTATTTTTTTAGAAAGGACACAAAAACAAATAACAGGTACAAAAACAAATCATAATGAAAAAGAAACATACACTGGACAGAAGAACATAGAAAACAAAACAAAATAAAAAAATAAAAATGCGCAGAGGGAAAAAAGAAGAGTCATAAGTAGCCGGAAGTGTGTGTCACTCTGGATGGATGCGTTGCCAATGATTATCCTCTAAAATGAGATTGTTCTCATCACATATGAAATCATTAGGAGTCGGAGTCGGGTTCTTGATGAGTTATTCGTGAGAATGTTTTTCAACCCCTATAATTTAAGGGACACTGTGGGAGTTTGGAAATGCCAGGAGAGGGTAAACCGACATTTTGTGGCATAGTGCATTGGATCTCCTTTTTCTCCGCACTACCAGTTGTCATGTGTTTGAAGATTGAAGTGATGAAGGTATGAAGGGGAGGGCCCTTGTCCTGTTAAGAACAGTAGCTCTACTCTATTTTATCCTACTGGCTTGCTTGAGACCCTAGGCACTATATCTTGTGTACTGCGGCCAGTTTCTCCGTTATCCCAGTTGTCTTGCCAGATACTTAAAGCAGCTGACCTAATCTCAGATTTCAGGTAGGAAAGTGGCTTAGGTAGAAAGAAAGGGTCGCCTTTTGTGATGGCTTCCTTGGCTAATTGTTCTGCGCATTCATTGCCTAAATAACCGACGCATCGCAGGTGATTGTGTTTATGGGAGAGCAAAAGTGTTTGAATCTCTCGGACCATACTATGGTGGGATTTAGGATTAAGTAGGGCCATCAAACTTGACAAACTGTTTGTCCAAATTTTGATTGGTCTTTGAAGGGAAGAAGCTGTTTCAATTGTCATTTTAATTGCATGTATTTCAGCTTGGAAAACCGAATTGCCGTGATGAAGTTTACCTTGCCATGAGATTATTATTCCATAGTTTTCGAGAATGCAGTATGCGCTACCAGTGCCGTCGTCCGTTTTAGATCCATCAATATATATAGCCTTGGCTCTTGAGTGATTTTCTGCAAATGAAATTTGATTGTGGAGAAGAAAATTATAGAGGTGGATATGAATTCTACTGCTTTTGCTCTCGTAATCTGTTGGGCTGAATATAACGGTGAAACAAATGTAAGGAAATAATATGTGATGAATGAATCAATCAATTATTTCTAATGACAATCATAATTCTTAAATATAATTATAATACTTGGATTGATTAACATTGCGTTATTTTTTGAATATTGCAAATGCTTGAATAGTAAAGATACCGACTGTCATTCGAATAAAATTATTAGAAAATCATAAAACCATAAGTTTGCAACTATTCGTAATCAGTAAATGCATTGTAATGATCTGTTCAGTCGAATACATTGTTCGACTTCAAACATATAATGGAATGAATTCATTCCCATGTGAAACACGTCAAATTATCTGTGACAGTTTAATTTTGGATTCCAATGTTCATCTTGAGGAAGACAAAGAAAAAGATAAAAGCTCTTTCAGCTACTCTCGGTAGTTGGAAACCTTGAAAAGCAAAAAATGTTATATCTGATGAAGAATTAAAGGAATGCAGATCTTAAATCATTACTTCGTCTGTGAAAGCACTGCTGACAATAGAAAATAGAATCTACAATAACTAGCGACTAGAAAAATAATAGTTTTCGACGACGTTGAAACAATAGATTTTTGTATAATTTAAATAATAAAATTATGTGAATTACAAGGACAACAGTTTTTGTTTTCATATAAATCTAAGAAATAATTTTAGTTGTGTTCTACAATCAATTATTTAATTCATATCGATCGAGATTTATCCATAATATAAGTATATAGAAATTCTAGAAGTTGTTAACTACAATTCAACATGGCATCATCAGGATTTATTTTCACATTCTTTCAGTCAACAAAAGTTTTGATATAAGGCCAAAGGAAAGCAATTCTGAAAAATTTCCTTATATAGAATTTAAAGCAAAATGGCTAATATTCAAAAATACACCACCCAAAGTCTTATAAATTTCCTACTGAAACAGACAAAATCAGTTAAAAAAGATTTATTCGGCAAACGCATTCTTAAATTTTCGTCCTGCATTACAATAAACTTTACCATAGCTCTTCCAGACACCTTCGTCGATACTTCTCTTTGCCTTTCTGGGGAAACAGTCTATTTCTATACATAAGATTTACTTTTCAAAAGAATGGATTCTTAGAGATCTGAAATATTCTTACCTGAAAATGTGCTTTCTAGCGTTGCACTAAACAGAATAGTTAAAACCTTTACGAGATCACCTTCCTTTCAAGTTCAATTAGTTGTGATGAGATATTTTGGGATTTGTATTCACAATAGGTTTTAAGGTTTTAAGTAAGAAGATTATTAAGTTTAGAAAGCATTATCTTTGAATTCTTAAGAAAAGTCTTTTATAGCATCGGTGTTATATTTAGGTAATGCGTAGCACCATTTAACATTTATTTGAAATGAATATTACGTCAAATGCCCTATTCAAGAGTTTTTGCCTTCTAAATCTATGTAAAATTCTATGTATATCATTTTTTTGAAAGAAATCAGAAGAAAAATGAACTGGCTTCTTGTTTGACTCAAATATTATGTATATTATGTCATGATTTGAAATTTAGCAAAATTGTATTTGTTCTATTCCATTTTACTTAGTCGAATAAATTTATCAAGTCCGCCATTTACAAAACCATATTCAATGGAATTATATTCAAATAACATCGTAATTCTTTTCCAAATCATTTATTCCCTCAGTTCAGGAAACTTCTAGATTAGTTTGATTAGCTTAGAAAAAAAATGGTGTACGATGAAAAACAGATTGTACTAATTTGTGACATTTTTCATAAGAAAGATAAGCACCTGCGTTTTCAAGCTTAGAAACCGTAATGATATCAATATGTTTGCTTCAAAACTTTTTTTCTTTTTTGACTGGGAATGGAGAATCGTATGCCTTCTTAATAACAATAAGAGGAATTGGCTTTTCTCTTGACACCCTCTGGTATTCAAACGAGCCCGTTGATGAAATGTCACGTTAGTCATTGTTTGGATTTCATTTCATTTATCATAAGAAAACACTATTTAATGGCTACACCACAATCGTGTGAATATTAACCAGTAAAACTTGGATTTTATCTATGTAAAGCAAAGTAACAAAAGTTTAGTTATATTAACGTCCCGTTTTGAAGCAACACGAGAGCTATTTTGGATAGGATCTCGAAATTTTGAACCGGGGTCAGATGACGAGAGCGTCACCAGAGCTACCACCACCTCTCCAAACTTCAGCACCAAACCAGGACACCACCACAGCAAAAATTTGTTTACCAATTCATTTTGCGAGTATAGTTTGTTTGTGTGTTTTTCGTCGATTTTTGGTTCGATATAATTTGTCTGTGTCTGTTTTGAGTGTGGTTTTGGGTTGGCATTTTTTTTTTTTTTGTATTTGCTCTGCATCTCACATACTATATTTTTTGGGTGGAATGCCCATTGGTAATTAAAATTAGGAATGTATTGTGGTGTTTTGCTTCTCCATGTTTAATTTTTATTAGCATATAATTTTCACTCCATATGCTGTTATTGGTATTGTCCCCTTTACCGGGTGTGCCCATGTAATAAGAAACTTATATATGTTCATATGTATTTAATTTCCACCTATGTTGTGGGGTCTAGTCTGTAAATATGAAGAAAATCTTTTAATAAATGCGAGTGGGGATTGCGTCCTCCTGCTGCTGGTGGTCGCTTCTCTTCCCCTCCGGCTCTTTAATGCCTTAAACCTAGTAGGATAGGCTGGGTCGGGGTGGGTTGTGTTGTACCACACCAGCGGGAGGACGTTTGGCCACTACGTATGATTTAACGTGAAGCAGGCCCCATACACTTCCCATTTTCAGTGGAATCAGGTTTTGAGCCTGGAACCCTCCGGCCCTGAAGCAGAGACTTTACCGGCCCTCAGTAGCAAAAGGTACATATCAAGATTTTTTACCGGTTTTCAGAACCATTCTCGATATGAGGAATGTACAAAGCAGAGGAACTATTTTACCTTTAACTAGGAAACAGAGCAAAATACACGTAACTAGAAGCGGAATTTGAAACTGTCTTTTTATTATTATTTTTCGAACTTAGTTTCGAAAAACGGGACATCTTGGCTGTTCTTTCAAAAAGTAGAAAGTTAAGAGAAATTCATTTTTAAGATATGATATTGTGCAACTTATCTAAATGAGATTTCAAATTGGAAGGTAAATTGCAAATAATTATTTAAGATATTTTAAATATCTGTATACAGATCACTTAACCACAACCCCTATATCTGAACTAAATTTTGGTATTTTAGCAAATCAATGAGGGAAAATTTAATATAACAGTTTTTGTTAATTCTCTTCTTCTTCTAAATTTAAAACATTTCCTAGCACTTAATGACGACTTCATAATAAATAGAAAGATCAAATTTCACATATTTATGATTATACATACTTAAAACAATTTTGATGAAAATGCTATTTTAACAAAAAAAAAGATACAAAATAAGGAAGGCATCTACAATACGCACAAATAATGTGTGGAATTTTATAATATAATATCAAAATAAACATGGTTTCACATATTTATTTTATGTTCTTAATAGTGCTCTACCTTGATAAATTTAGATAAATTAATTGCGAATAAAATTTACTAAAAGCGTGACTATTATTTATAAATTATTGTACAATACATTACGGTTTTATATTCAACAATACAACTCTTTTACAACACCTTGCAAAGGAATTTTGGGATGAAACATCATGATGATTATACTCTTAATTAATTCTCATTCAGAAGCTTCTAAAATAAGTTGAACACGAAAGAAAAACCTGATATTTTATTTTTCTGGAAAAATATTTCTCAGGAAATTTATTAACAATTGTTTCGCAGAGGAAAAGAAAATATTCTACGTATTTAAAAGATTTGTTTGCTTGTTTGTTAGATCACCCTTTACCTTCTGCTGTGATGTCAAATACGATTACTTAGAAAACGAATAAATGTCTTAAGAAAATTCCGCGGGATCTTTTCATCGGGTTTCTTTGACGATTTATATGTTTAATAAATTCTAAAGGAAACAATTCTATTGAAACCAGTTTGAATTTTGAATCACAACTGACGCTTTATTATTCAATGAATTATTTTTCAATATTTATTTAAAGTATGTTTTATTTAAAATATTTTGTTTCATTTATTCAAATCATTTAATATAATAGTAAAATAGACTTCTCATCACGTTTTCATCAATATAAATAGACTTCACTCTGATCTACATAGGTTAATTTTGTTTATTCAGTTGATGGCTGTTTACAGTTATGTAATGAATCTGTCACGCGTTTCAAAAACATGTTTCAAACACATCAGCATAGAAAATCAAACATAAATAAAACTAGGGATTAAAACCACAAATATTTAGATAACACAACAAATAAGTCGATAAAACC
>BGPR01002331.1:110448-132719 GCA_013235015.1 Araneus ventricosus
TATTTAGATAACACAACAAATAAGTCGATAAAACCACAAATATTTAGCTGTTGTTATAAATTTAATTAAGGTGAAATTAAATCGAATTTTTATTACATTACCACCATTCTGAGTAGTAAAAATTTCTTGACTAATAAAATCCGAGACGACGGAAATGTTCAAGAAAGAAAAAACCTTTGTCATTGCTCTTTCTGGTTGTGTTTAATGCTTAATAACTTGCAAATATCTGAAAATAGCTCACTGCAAACATGTCAAAGAGAAAGAAGAGTATATGTACTCCAAAAAAAATCTTCTTCGTAGGTTAGCAAATATAATGCAACCCGAAGTGTGTAACGGGTAATTTTCAAACTAAACTGTCATTTAATAAAAAATTCAAAACATGTTTTGTCTGAAGAGAACGACTTGTTTACTTATAACCATTCCATTGTACTTTAACTTACAGTTGGGGTAATTTATATTCCTGTATGTGGTTGAGCTGAGAATAACATGAAATATGAAAATATTTTTGATTATGAACTAATTAATTTTTTGTGATATTTGTATTCAAAATTTGCAATATTTGGTTTAGATTGATGTTTTAAACAAGGTGTAGAACCGTAATTACAAGTTTATATGTGGGGTAAAGAATTCATTTGGAATTTTGAGATACGAGAACGTATTTATTATTTTATTAAAATATTCAAACTTGTGGAATTACATGCAGATATATTCTTGAATTCCTTTTGCTTAAAAATTTTGTTCAGTTCTAAGGATCTCTTTAAAGATCGGCGATATACTTTTCATGCAAGTGGCTCTTTAAGAACATCATAACGTACGAATCAACATTATACTATCGATTAATATTTAACCCTTTAAACTCCGAAAGATAATAAGGAGTGATTTAGCGCTTTAGGAAGCTTAAAAATATTGTTACTAATTTGCTTCAATTCCTAAAGTATAATCTGTGCTTTTTGGTATTATATGATTTTTTTAATAAGCGCTATCTAACAAGAATATGTAAAATATGCATCATTCAGGATGTGGAGTCTGACTTGACATAACAGTGCAAAGGGTTAAGGAATGACAAATATTTACCCTGTTGGAATTTTGTGGAAAAATCAAAATGTTGTTATTAATTGAGAATCACTTTCAGTTTCATTAAATTGCGCTTTAACTGTTAAAGTTTAAAAACATCAATTTTTTGTATTAGCAGCAATATTCATATTAATTTCTCAATAAAAAATTTTAATAAATAAATCATCCTATTTATCAGTTAATTTAAAATTTTTGTTCAGTTTCCATTCATTGAACAATATCCGTATAAAATCCCAATTATTGGAAGCTTGACATCAGTTTTTTTCTTAAGGATTGTTTGTTAAAATTATGTCATTTTCAAAAGTAAGATATTTTAGAACCATGGTTAATTGGCAATTTATTACAATATAAAAGAGTTTTGTAGATGTCATAGTTTTCAGTTGAGAGAATACAGAACACACAAATTTTTGGTTCAAAGTCTAGACAAGAACCACAGAGATTCTAAGATTTTATTCCCTAACAACAATTGTTCTTGAATTTAAACCATATTATGATCGTACTTTGGATGATTCCATTTCTACTTAGAATCACGTTTACGAATGATAAATATTTTTACATGATTTAATGCTTTGTATGAAAGTTGAGATTTCACAGAGTTAATAAATGACAATCAGTATTTCAATTAAGAATAAAGACCTACTTTTAATAGAATTTAACGAAATCAATTCAGTGATTAAATGATAAAAATCAAAAGGCTTATTTCAAGCAAATATATCAACTATTATAATTTTTTAATGGCAAAAATAATTATAACTTTAGAATGAGGTGAAATTTAGCTAGGTGAGGTGGGACTGTACCAACAAGGTTTCTTGCAGACAGTTGCATTCTATTGGCTATTAGTAAAAACTGCCACTTCATAACCATGACTCCAATTCGTGGTAATCCGAAAACTAGCAGTCCATGACTATGACTAATTGGTGGTAATCCGGGAAAATGCTGGCTTTCACTGCTAACCAATCGAGATCACCTGTGTACAAAAAAAACCTCTTTTTGGTGCTTCTAATGGTTCTGGAAAATTAGAACGATATAAAGGTACACCTCAGTAATAAATTTGCTTTCAACTTCTGCAGTTGCAACAACTTAAGTGATGAAAATAATAATTTATATTTCTACAAGTTAGACGTACGGCAACTATATAATATTTTTTTCTTAAGAGTTATTTTGCATGCCTAACCTAGGGCAATAAGAGAAATAGGAAATTAACTATATATTTCCACGCGGCCATTTCCGTTTTTCATGTCTACTTTAAATGCAGCTCATCATCATATGTACATTTTCTTAAAATTCCAAGTAAATTATTCTTTAGATTTTAGACATTTGGTTAGATGCAGAAATGTTCACTTTATTCAATATAAAAATTGAAATTTGAGTAGGCTGAGGTTAAGGCACGGTTTCAAAATAATTCGGAGCTTAAAGGTATATATTCTTAAAATTGAAAAATAGATGTACAGAATAACTTGTTCAGATAATATTACCTTGAAACTGAGTGAAGAATAAAAATAATGTGAATCGTTCTTTTTTAACATATAAAATTTAAATCTTTGACAAAATATTTAAGCTTAATTACACCAATAAATACGTTAATAAAATTTAATTAAAGTCAATGAACTTTTTTGGAGTGAATTTACTGAAGAATGCATTTACTTTCGCAATGGATTTTGAAAAATAAACAGTGTCATATAAATGTATTTTTTATTATATTTATATAATAAAAATCCGTTGATTTTATTACACGCAATTTCGGACTTTTATTTTACTAAACTCGTATATGAACATGAAATAAATCAAAGAGGGTACAATATATATTTCATTGAATTTAACAGTGGCCATAAAATTTTAAAAAAGAGTTATTTAAAGGAGAAACTACAAAAAAAGTTAATGAAGATATTTTATATAGCAAGGAGTTGAATCAAATAACAATCTACAAAATACAAAAAGGGCATTTATTTCAGATAGAAGATCTTTTGAAAGTTGTAAATATACATTTAATATTTTGGGGAAAATAAAATTGTATGTGATATTTATGAACGATCTGATAGTTCAGAATTGTTTTATTCCATTTACGAACTCAGTGTTTAAGATATTTAAAACATATACAGACACACACACACAAACACTTCTTTTATCTTTGAATAAATAGATTTCAAACTCGGTCTTTTTTATATGTTTTGCATTTAAGAAGAGCCACTCTCAATTTTATAAAATTAAGCATTTGTTAAAAGAAATAGTTTGTAAGTTAAATTCGTTGCCTAACTTGCAGAAATGAAATCTACTTAAAACTTCAAAGGAACTTTGAATTTGTTAAGCCTGATTAAACTTCTCCGTTGAGAAAATAGATGTTCAAAGAAAAAGACCGAATGTTATTTTTATTACAGAAAAATATATATTTAATCTGAGAGAAGACAGATATTGAGGAAAAAGCACTTAAGATTTTTTAGTCATCAAATATTGATGAACATCGATTCATGCAGCTATCAACGTTGATTTATGAACGAAATTTTGTAGATGAATATTCAGAACTTGGGAAATGATATTAGATGTTATTCAATTTTTATAGTTGTATTATTGTGTATATTAAATAACAATTATGCTGTTAATATCAATAATCGCTTTAGCTTAATAGAAGGTATATTTTCGTAAGTAAAATCCCCAAGGTTCTTTCATTCATAATCATTAAAAGCAAAGTTACAACACTATTTGAAAAGTAAAATATTTCATTAATTTTCATTTAAAATATTAAAAAAGTTCTTTAATTTGTATGTTTCAACGATAGAATCATTTTTTAAGTCGGTTAACTTTCTTTTTTCTTTCAGTCATGTAATCTTTATTCCCAAGAGATGTTTCTCTATGAATTGATAAGCTATGTCTTTCAAATTTGTATACAATTTAAGATAATACTGGATAGTATTCCAAAATAGGTTATTGAAAAGATTCAGATGCACATATATTCTTTGCTTTTTTAAAGTGTATATTACCAAAGAAAAATGAGTTCAAAGCTAAAAACTTTCAATTTTCTGAAAACATGAAACTAACAATTTTTTTATATTAATTCTTTTATTAAGAGGTTTTTTTATGTAATGCTGAAATTTTGCAGATAACCTAATGTTAACTGTAAGGGAAGCATTTTAGTGGAATATATTGTGAACAGAGACCTATGAAAAATTAAATTTTGTATTTCTTATATAAAAATTATCTGTAATTTTATATAGATTTCATATTTCTGTAACTTTTTTTTACAAATTTATAATTCAACATAAAAGTCTAAAATCAGTATCTTAGAAATAAAAGTGGAAGAATTACTTGTATTGTTAAGAGGTACTTTGTACACTCTTAACAATACAAGTAATATGTACGGACATCTATCAAAGCTTGAATCTCATTTCTTGAATATCAAATTTTTTTGCATGAATCGGAGGACTATTCGTATAATTAGCAAAAAATATCTGTGACAATGTGACATTATGACTTTTGTCTTCATAATTGACTTCTTCTGTACTACGCTGAAAGTTTGTAAAGTTGCGCGTCGTGTAGTGTAAACTAAATATATTCTTAGAATTTTGTTACAACTGAGATGATTTTAAATTATTTCAGAGTAAGTGATATGAAAAATAAAACTAATTTTGCGCTTTAATTTTATTAGTTTAACGATTTTACTCTTGTAGAAGTTAAATTTTGTGTACGTAAAACTATCAGTTACATTGAGTAGAATATTTCCTGTAAAAACCAGTGGAATGTCATGATCGAAGAGAAATATATTTCTTTCAAAGTGGAAGACTCTTTTTCCTTCAAAACATAAAACAGTATCGTTTTTTGTGGAATAATATTCACTAATCTTTTCAATAGCACTGTTCAGTTCTTAAAAAACAGTTCTATCATTCGTCCACCAGAAAGAACAACTTTATTCTTATGAAATCCATATACGAAATTTCCTTTATCAAATTTATAAATTATTTATTTTTAGCTATTTATTCAGACACATGCTTAGTTCTCTATTTTATGAAATACTTATGGCCATTATAGATTTTATGCTCCTAATTACATAAAAATTTCTAAAATTAACTGCTAAAAAAATCATAAATTTCATTAGCGATATGTGACACCATTTCTTAACGTATTTTTATTTCATATATCTTCCTGGAGAATTCTTATTCTAAACCTACGCAGAGCAATATTTTTCTTCAAAGAAGTTACTGCTTTATCTAAATTTAGAAAATGGAAGAAAATAATGGTATTTTCGATAGGGGAAATCTTTGGTTCTTAAAATGATGATTTTTATCGATTCATAAAATGAATCACCGCCGGAAAATACAATCCTCTTTTCTCAATATCTCTTATACAATGGCATAACTTCGAGAAGAGTTACCACGACACAGCAAGATGATATAAAGAAAACCATTTGTCGGTTTCACATGCTAAAACGTCTCTTTTGGTGGATGGTAAGATGAAAATTGTTCTTTCGATAATCCATTTTCTTCCTCATAAGCAAATTTAGAGATAATAGTGCTATATTTATTTTAAAAGTAAGCAACATTTTAAAATACATTAACCGAGGCGTTATTGCGTTCTTCTCAGCTGTTTCGGTGGTATAGAAATATCTTCTGAGAACATATTCTGTATCCAAATAATAAAATACACAATCAATAAACCCATCAAACAAACCCCTTTACTCCATATTTCATATACTTGAAAAAACTATGTAACAACAGTTTTGTTTTAGTACAATTTTATGTTTACTACATAAAAAATGTTATATAGCAAAAAAAAATACTGCATTTTATTAAAAAATTCAACCATGCATTTTCAATTTTGTTGAACTTAACGAATTGTAGATAAAGCCAAAGATTTTGTATGAAAGTAAAAACCCCGTTATATCCCTTAAGCAGTACATAACTGTCCGTGAATGGGTATTTGTGCGCAACCATAAAAGACATTTTATTTCTTCAAAAAACTGTTGTTTTTAACGAATTCTTTTTTTAGACAGGTAGAGATCTACTAAAAGGCAATAGAAAACAAGTTTAGTGAGGTGAAACACTGAGGGTGCCAACTTCTTTTCAAAAAAAAAAAGAGTGGAAAGAAAACAGATCGATGAAATCGATCAGCAAAGGAAAACTTCAGATGTTCTTCATTCATTGTTAGCATGAAACATTTTAACCTTTAAAATTATTTCTATCTATAAAAATATACAACATTTCTGACGGAACTTTTTACATTTACTCCCGTCTTTTAACTATGATAAACAGATCATACAGTTAGCATCAGAAGAACATAACTTCTAAATTCATTGATTTATAATCTTTGGAAACTTATTCTTACGAGTAGTACAGATGCAGTACCAGTATAAAATATTCATTTCATTAAGGGCTATACTACTACTGTGCCTCTCATCGATTAGGATTTCAGATTTCTCTCACGCCGTTGAAATAATCTGTCTCTCTAAGCACCAGGCGAATAAATTTACTCTTTTATTCTATTTAGCCATTGTATGTGTGATGAGTAGATTGATTCTAGTAAGAATATAAAAAATAAAGCCTTCAAAAAATATCAAAAGTACACCGCATGCCACATCTTCAATTTACGTGAAAAACGGGAAAGCAGTTGCCTGTTACTTTGCCAAAATTCCCGCTTTAGGAGGCTGTTTCAAATATCCTTTATCCGGTAATTTAATAGTTAAAACTAAAAATTTATTTTATATGAGTTTATGTAGACATTTTTGATAATATGATAAGAGTTATATTACCAGGAGTACTGATCGGATGTATCCCCACTACATGTTCAAATACCTGTAACAGAAATATGAGAATGAAAAGGTACGCAGCAAGCACATTTAGTGCCCATGAAACGATGCATCATTTATAAAGATGAAGAACAGCAGAATGGATGGGAATTATGTATTTAAAAAATATTCCATTCTTTTTTGCGTATAAAACACTGCCCACTTCATGAAGCTATAAGCAATCTTAGCATGGTAATAATGTATTCCTTTTTTGAATACTGTATAGTGAACTTTACCTCCGATCTCTATTACCGCCGTAGGAACTGCAAGAGAGTATGGTATTTCTATATCAAGCAATAGGGCACGCTAATATGTGCTAGTTTTATTGAACATTGTGCTAGAAAAAAATATTTATGCGTAAAATCCTATATTTAGTTTTGCATTAAAGTTTATTTTCCGCACGCTAAATGTGACGCAGAGTATTTCTTTCGTATATTTTATGAAATCTGTTGGTTGCTGATAAATAACTCTATGGTCATTGTTTATGTTCTTCGAACAAGGATTTTAAGTCTGAGAAAAGTATGGGATTTTGAAAGAAAAGGCTGTTTCTGTTCACCTTATACAAATAGATGTAATATTCTAGTATATAAAGGGGTTACTTCATAAATTGTTTTCCAAATATTATTGTCGTCGTGAAGGAATAAAATAGTTAAAATCTGCCCTATGATAATTGTATTGAGTTCAGCTTAGAACAATTCTGCTGTGAAGTGGCTTTGTATATGTTATGTCGGTATTGTTACTTTTAAGTAATTTGAGGTTTTTTTCCAAATTAGATTTTCCTGAATATGATGACGGTCCAGAACACCATACATCCAAAACTTAAGAATTTTACTTAGAGCAACAGAGTTGGCATTTTTGAGGCCTTGGAAAAGGTAAAAATCGAAAAGCAACAAACTTCTACCTCTCTAACCATTCAGAATTTCATTTTTACTTCAAGACAAATTTATATTATTTTGCACTATTGCAACATTGTTCCAAAAGTAAGATTATTAATAATCAACAAATATATATCCCAGGAAAGTTAATTAAAAGGAATATACTTTCTCTCTGAATACAGCTGTTCCTTTTTTATGGTCATCGAGTAAAATCTATAAAATAATTCTGAAGCAATATAGAATAAAAGAAATCTCATATATTACATTCTGCTGCGACAAAACCATTGATCTTAAGGAGTGTATGCAAAAATATTCTAAAAATCTGGCTTCGCATTAATATTCATTAAAACTCCTCTAATATTGCGTCCGAAAAATTCTTTATCTTCCGCACTTACACAAACGTGGCTTATTGGAACTGCGTCTAGAATATGTTTATGAAATTTACTTTTACGCTTATTTCGTGTTAAACTCATTTTGTCCATTTGCGAGGATCTCTCTTTTCCCTCAAGTTAAAATAATATGTCCTTATTTCATGTTACGTCGAGAATATAATTTATCTGTCTTTAAAGTTGTCGTAAGAATAATATATGCAAAATTATTCATATTACCTAAAATGAATTATTTTGCAGGAAGGAACTCAGCGTATATGCACATAATGCAAACTAAAGTTCATGTTAACGCTTTCTTAAAAAAATAGTGAAATTTATACAATGCGTCAGATTGTTAAGACTATCAGTCACGACTTTTAAAGGCGTTAAAATTTGCTATATTCCTTTATTGACTTTAAGAAGGCAAAATCAATGAAGTGATATTTTATATAATTTGTGGCATCTTTAAAATAAATAAATATTTATTTTTCATTTGGCAGTTAGTTTCCTGGTGAAATACTAAACAAAATACCCATTTAACAATGATGCGTCGACCGGTTTTCACATTTAAAAATATAATGCTAAAAAGGAATGAACAAAAGCATGGATCGAGAAGCGAAATCAACGGTAAGGTTTTAAAATATACTTTTCTTGTATATTATTCATTTAATGTCATCTTAATGCTGTCAGAAAACAAAAACCTTTATTATTTTTTATTTCTACTTTTATCAGTTTGTTTATATTTTATTTAACAATGAGTAATTTAGGAGCAAACACTCTATCGCAGCATGGTTTCTAGGGACAGATTTAAAAATATTCAGTTTTCTATTTCTATGGACATTTCAATTTCCATTGATACAGATACAATATTATAAGAGGTCATTTGAATTTTTGACAGTTGTGACTTCGTGTCCAAATAATTTTTTAAATCATTTGAAATCTTTGTAGCTATAAAAACCTTAAAAATTGCAATTGGTAAACAGGAATTATCATGGTAACACGTAAAAAAATTTGCACTACAGAACAGTTACTACCTTAAGATAAATTATGCAGAACTTTGATTTAGTAACAAAATATCTACCCAATTTATTCATTTCAAAATACTAATATAAACTAATTAATAGTTAGTAATAATAGTAAGTATTTGCTACCATATAAGCTTCACAGAAAATATATGATCATCATGTTGAAAAGCATATGAATACCCCGATTCGAGGTTTGCATGTGTTGAATTTGAGTCACAAATGGTAAGATTTGTAAAAATAGGACCTAAGCTATTTTACTTTCTTATTGTCTGCACATGTGGGATCTACACAATGGGTGGTCATAAGCTTCCACACATATGAATTTTAACACTTTAAGTTTTATTTTTTTCAAATACACTGAAAATGGATTTGAGTAAAGAGCAGTGAATCATATTGATGGCCGGCTCAAGAAGCAGTAGGATGGTTGCAATGAAATTTAACAGAAAACATGGATGGAATATCACACAAGGCATTGTGATAAAATTTATAACAATGTTTCCAAAAGTTTTCGTATTTTATCGGCACTGTATCAACCAAATATACATATTAAATGCATATTACATAATATACACGCAGATAAGATTGTCATAAATGGCTGTTTCATAAGCTAATAATTGCCTTTAAAACTAATATGACAATTTCAAGTCTGAAAATTATTTCATAAAATGTATTCCGAAAAAGGGTAAAGGTTATACATATGATACAAATATTGCCAAACAGTAAAAGTCAAAAAATGCTGACAAGACTTCAATCATGACAAGAATAAGCCGCTAAATGAAAGTTTTTTTCGTGATTTTAACCAAAACCTGCCAACGGGTTTTGACACATTAACAAGAACATAAACGCTAGAAAATGACAGTGATCCTCTTTGAGAAGAATATGACAATTTTTACGAGATTAAATATTCTAATATGTAAAAATTGTTATTTAACCCTTCTTTACGTGAGGATATTATGTGCCTCACATTAGGCTAGGGAATCTTTCACATCCAAAACATATTTTTATCTGCAATTGTTTTAATATAATTTTTATAATTAAGTACTTAAAGTATATTCAATTATGAGCTTTTATATTATTTTTACAATGTTTCAAAATTTTTTTCCAGACTTCTCGCAAAGCAGTGTCATCTCAAATCGTGATTTAGAACATTTTTCTAGCATTATTCATCTTGATTTTAAACAATCATTCACAATTTCGAATAGAATTTCATCGGTCCATTACAATACAATCATTCTGTATTAAGCAATTAAAATAGTATATAACTTAAAATATGCAATTAAAAAAATTAGTAAAAATTTTGTGACTGTGCTTGGCCTTGAGAAATCGAAATTATGCTTTTACTCCTTTGACGTCGGAGATATGGGTCACTCAAGTCAGAACATCTTTAATCCCCACTACTCGAAGGTCTATAAAGATATCTGAAAGGGCACGAAAACATTACAAACTCATTTCAAGAGGAAATGCAAAATAAACCTGGCAGATCTGAAAGATAGCCCATATCCAAAGGAAGGTTGGCATATCTCACGGCCAGCCACCCGCCTACCCGAAAGGGTGTAAGGCCTGTAAGACCGTCGGAAAGAGAACTAACTCGCCAGTATTTATTTTCAATTCCTAAATGCTTACAATCAACGTCAACATCGGCGGAAATTATTTACATTTTATATGTAGATTTTTACATAGAAAGAAAAACAATAATAATGTATGAAAATTACAAATTGCCTCATACTGGGTCCAAGAACCAAGACTGGTAAAAGTACAGTTAAAACACACACACACACGCAAAACACAACTATACACTCACTTAAGAACATATGTACAAAGCCCTGAGAGGAAATTTATCTTCTGCCTATCGGTTTGCACAGTGACAAAGGAAAAGCAAAATAACGTGAATCTATAATAGAATTGTCCAGAAATTTCGGTAACATTGGGCGGAGCTAAAAATAACTCCGTCCCTTTTGTCTGCGTTATTTTTGAACGAGCGAATCGGAAGATTGTATAAGAATATTACCTCAACTTTGAATAATGAAAGAGAAATACGCAATTAAATATTTGTTTCTACAATGAAAAGCATTGTTGTAAATTTTGCCAAAAATATTTTTAAGAATTTATTAAAATTAGAGAAAAAATTGTAGAGCAACTTAATTGATATCATTAAGAAGGTAATCTTTTATACTTTCAGATGCCGTAAAAGTCACTTTTGAGCTGGAATATTTTCGGAAGTTATTGAGGAAAAAAGTAAGAATTTTGCTTAATTTTTAATTTATCAAAATGCCGAAAAAATGGCTCCTAGATGCACATTCCCATCCTCCAAAGTTTGTTCGTGTCAAATTTCGAAGCTCTAGGTCCAGCGGTCTGCCCTGTAGAGCGCCAACACATACATTGTCTTTAGTTATTAGTAGAGATTGGTTAATGCATTTTTTTCTTTTAGTTGATTTTGCATTATTTTTACACGGATAAAAGGAAAGTAACCGTTAAAAGTAAAGTTATTAACAGAACGAAAGTTAATGCCAACTGATTCATCACTCCTGTTTTTTATTTTTTTCCCATTGATATCTGAAGCACTTTGCCAATGTTAATGAGATTTTGTAATACAACTTTCGTGACTAAATCTGTTACAGTCAGTTCTGTGATATGGTTTGCAGGCTAAAAGCCCGTCTTAGATGGGCACAAATCTTCTAGCTTTTAAATAAGCAAGGTGTCATTTAGAGTCAAAACCACCAGAGATAGGGACCGAAATGTATAAAAATCAAAAGAAAGGAAAAATAAATAATAAGTAAATTCAATCAATTCCATGAATAAATACTATGAATACAAAAATGTGTGCAATACCACAATAAAGAAAGAAAATAACGGATGTAGGTTTCACCCCCCTTCTGCCGCTTTAATTTAAGAAGTGAGGTGAAACCTTCGTCATTCGTGGTTTCCAAACATTAAGTAAAATCAGAAAAAAATGAGATTGAGAAATTTCCATTCGCTGAAATTTAATGGCATTTGGAAAAAAAACATCAATCAAACAGAGTTTCACCAACGAATCACAAAGGAAAAACAATAGTTTTGTTTGCTTACTTGAAAATGCAAAAAAACAACATACCAAAAACTATAGTATCTTAATTTAAATTTGTGAACTTCAGTATGGAGCTATAAACGCACGAAGGCGATGTTCCTTGCTCAAAATGATGATGTTTAAGGACTAAACTAGCAGTAAAGCTAATTGCTGAGTCAAAGCAATTTGAAGAGCCTCGGGGATGCAGGGGAAGGATTAAGTGCAGCAATACGTCTCCCAAGAGCATTCCATACATGCTGCATTAGATTCAAATTCGTAGAACTTACTAGCTAGCCCATGAGCACAATAGTTTCCTCACGAAGCCAATTCTACAACCGAGATCTGTGCGGTACAACATTATTATCTTTTACGAAGAAGGAGTCGCCAACTGCACCTGAAGAATGCCATCTCTCTATAACTGTTAAGGGCGACTTTAGGGATTATATACAGATCATTAAGGCTGGCCATCGAAAGTGATACCTACCTACACACATACAATGCAGTAAACTAACCTAAAAAGAGTTTGCCTTGCCGTAGCATCCGGGTCAAACTAGATGACAGCCGCTGCAATAGCTGGAGTACTGAGACCGGAGTCCTAATGGCCATCACCGGCCTCGGACCGAACCCCTCCCGAAGGGGACACGTACTATCACTAGAGGGAGGATTCAATCTCCCCATTGCTATAACCCCAGGAGAAGAGAGACCCCTCTTATTTATCCGGCGGTATCTCATGCACATATACAATGGAGTAACCGTAAATCGTGTTACCCCTGTCCTGTCTAGGCATCCAGGGACCTTGAATGACAGTCGCTGCAATAGCTCGAGAACTGAGGCCGGAATCCTCCAGTAGGAGGTAAGTACTATCACTGGAGGGGGTTTACCATTATTGCACGCCCAGGAGAATAGAGAACCCAATTACTTATCCGGCGGCTTCTCATCCACGTACTCGTGGTGTCCCCCCTGGGAAGTATACAATGGAGTAACCAAACCTGTCTCTTTCATGGATATGACTGGGATAATAGAGGTTAACAGAGGTGCTGCTCCTGCTAGTTTCGCAAACAAAACCAAGACTGATTAATAAAGAGTATATACCTATAAAGACTTGCAATCCAATTGACACGCGGATGTACCCAATTAAACCAATTTCTTTATCGTAGTGTGAGGAGTACACATAGTGCTTCGCATTAGCACAAGAGCATACCTCTGAACTCGGAGCCAGAACGGCCCCCTGCCGGTTGGATGGGTATGCGTGAAACAATATTGAAACAAGCAAGAGCAAAAAAAATAATATGTAAGAATACATAAAAAGAGAACTTTTTGATCAAAAGAATAAAACTGTGCTTTAAAAAAAAGAAAAGAAAATTAACAGGTTTAAGCATTGATATATTAGAGTTGCGGTCTCTCTACAAAACTGGGGCCCTTGTGTTAGTTCCGGATTACAAAAAGTCATGAATACTGGAAGAATTGAAGGTTAAATTATATACAGAAATTTACATTGGACATTAACAGAGTCAGTCCCCCTACAATAATGAAACTGTCGGTTTTGATTCCCTATGCTATGGATTTTGTTCCACAGGAACAGCTACTTGTGGTCGTTATTCCCTAGACTATGGGCTTTCTTCCAGAGAAGGGCATGCAACCTTCCTTTGTAAAACCTTCAGCGTACAGTTGATTTGGTTACCAACCTTCTAGTGGCTACTACAAGAGAAGATCTGAGGTGGGTTGGTGTAGAAGTTTCCTCCTTTTAGTTAGTAATAGGTCATAGGTCTGTAAATAGCTATCATAGACGTCATTTATAGCGCTAGTTCTTCCTCAAATGTACTTTCCAGAAGCTGAAAGTGTTCTGAGAAATGCAGTTTACGGCCAATGAATTACAGAAAGGTTCACATTCTACCATATTGCTAGATAGGATTGATTCTGGCCCTCTTCTTCTTGTCCGTTTCATACCATCGTAATTCTTTAGGTAAATGATATCAAGCACTGATATTTAAAAAAAAGATCTCAAAATTTCGCTACAAAATTTTTACTTGCACAAACTGCAGACGCTTTTAAAACCTGTTTTTGGCCAAGTGTGCAATGACGTTAAACGACAGCAACTCCACTAATTTGCATATTATGTTCAGATGCAAAATTAGCTTTTACGTAAAATGCATAATTTGCGCGGAAATTTACTTATTTTTTTGAAGTGTAATCTTGCTTCGTCTGAATTTTCCTTAATTTTTTAAACCTTTGTGTTCAGATAAGAATGAATGACAGGGCCCTCCACGAATTAATAGCACAGTTGCTGAGAATCCTGCAGAAAATTGCCTCATTAAGGCGTTCATCGTGCAAGCAGCCTATCCTAAGGTAGCGAGAGCGTTTAGCCTCCGACGCCAATTGGAGGGTTCAGAGTTAAAGCGGACCAAGTCCATACCCATTTTACTCTAACACTACCATGGTATTGTACACATGTTATATTTTCTATGTAATAAGTATTCAAGTCCGTAGTTCAATTTGTTTCCAACAGACAGAGAGAACAATTAGAAGACCACTGTTATTTTAAATAGGACTGGTCAACTTTGAGAGCTGTTTTCTCAGAAGTGAATCTTATGGACTTGGTCCACTTTAGCTCTAACCCCTCCAATTAGCATGTCTGCAGGAACACTGGGAATCCATTTAATTATACTGTTACTACTCAACCTCGAGCCACCACCACCACAACCCGTAACTCGGAGAGGAAACTACCATATTAAATAAAATGAGAGTCTACCACATAAGTAAGTACAGATTATTTTAAAACATTTAGTATATGTTGAATTGATTAAATTAAATTGACAAATATAGTTTGCTGGATCTTCAGTTCAGTTGTTTATGAATGATCAGAAGAGAACAAAAGATTCTGCAATGCGAGTTCACTGTAAGGAGATAAATCAATAATCTCTAAATGCATGACTAATATTCCTACACTTGATGTAAGAAGAATTTTCCATTCTGCGAGGTGCACTTAAATGTCTTTGAAATATTTCTCGAGGACTGTTCTACATTACCACACAAATATATAGTTCTATTCTAGTTGAAATGGCACATTAAGAGCAATTTAGCTTTAATTGAAAATTCTTTAAAAACTCTTGATTATTTTCGTATCTTAGCTTTTGTTTCTAAAAGTAATAGACTTTGATTGGTAAATGTCATTACGGTCATAATAAGGAAGATCCGTCATTCATACCTTTTCAACATTCTATTTTCCATAATTTAAAATGATTATCTGCTATTAAAATCTATAGTATTTGAACCGAACCTTTTGTGATATCTTCCTCCTCGGAATTATGACTTTACTGCGTCATTGACCAATGCTATCCGAAAAGAAGTTATAAAATTATTTACATGCAGATTCAACACGATTCGAAGTAAACATTAAAAAGGTCATAACTCTTCTTCTTCTTTGAAACCTAATGATAAAAACCATCCCCGAAATTAACCTGGGACGTTTCTATATTACCTACCGACTGTATTAAATACGTTACGATAAATAAAAATATTCTTTTTTCTGACGGAATTTGCTTCTATATCTGTATAATTAGATACCTCGTATTAAAGTTCTCATATAAATGCGAACTAATTCCATAATATTTCTTTTTCTTACAAGTTTATCCTAGTCCAACAACTTTTCTGAGACTCCTCTCCCGGAACATCTTTAAAATAATAATGCGATGCCTTTGGCAAATAGTGATAGATATATTTAACTTCACCAGGTCGAAATGTTTGGCAGAAATTCTATGGACTGGGATCTAGAACAAATCGTCTTTCAATATGGAATCCGAATGTGTTATTGGACAGCCGTGACCCAAATTTAAAACTAAGTTTTAACATTTGCTCACAATAAACGGGATTTACTTGTTAAACCGCTTGCGATAACTGTTTAATATTTAAAACAATGATCTGATACTATTTTATCAGCTATTGTAAATCTTAGTATTTAAATTTAATAAGTTATTGTTTTAGAGCCATCATGAAGCATACCCCAATATATTTAATACTTAGTATCTTCAGAGTTAACTGATTTTTCAAAACATTTCATACCGAAAACTAATAAATTAAATTGACATTTTTATGCAGACTAATGCCAATAAAACTCTTTAATGCGGGTATTTTATGCTTAGTGAAAGACAAAATTATGATTCAGGCATTAGCAACCATACTGCTATGGTATATGCAAACCCCGATATAAAAATTAATGGAATAATCAGTAAATGTTGTTAAAACGAAAGTAAATATGAAGAAAATGTTTACATGAAACACACTAACAATATTTAATAGCCGTTCCCTTAAAATATCAAGTGGCGTTAAGTTTCTATTTGATGTTGAGCATAAAAATCAAAATATAAAAAAATATCCGAGTTCAGAGAAAAGTACAAACAATGAAGTTTTATTACTTGTCTGACTATATCATAATGTCCTTTTCTAATTTCAGACTAAAAGCTGAATAATTAAAGAGTGCTGATAAAAAATTCTTTTGTCGGTATCAGTCTTTGTGATACTGCATTTCTTATGTCTTAAGGACACTTTAGAAAGCTTTCTGCATTATAGAATCTTCTGAGATTCTCTTAACAAAGGCTGTATTCATTGTTAATTCAAAATTTTCATTTTCAAGAAGAGAAGAATTTCTTTACAACTTCCCTTTGGATGTGACAGTAAATATCACACTTCTACAAAATTTAAATTAAAAGAATTGGCACTTTACATTTTGTCGTTTGATTTTTCTTTTCCGGGAAAGTTTCTTCAGTTGTAGGAAGAAATAATCTGGTAGCATATTCGATGAAATGCTAAATTTCAAATCTGTCACAACAATTTTTTTGTTTAAATTTAAAAATGACATATCTTTGGGCAGTTTAAAAATAAACAATATGCTGAATCCGAAATAATAATGGAAGAATTAATTCTGTATTTGTTAAATGATATTGTGTTTGTATGATTAACAGAATATCCCTACATTGAAAATTTAGTTGTTATTCAGAGTAAAACCCGCCAACATGTATGCAATTCAATTAACTTTATTCAAACAGCAATATTGATGAAATAATTGGAATCAAGTAGTTATCCCCAAAAATACAATTAAGGGGAACAGAGATGGAAGAGATGTTATATATCATTTTTACGAGGGCAAGACAGAAAGTAGGCGACAAAATCCAATAAAAAAGGAAACCAAGATATTTACTTGAAAAGCATGTTTATTTTTCTACATAATTTCCATTCACTTTGATACACATATCCCATCTCTTTATGAGTTTTCCGAAACCTGCTGCAGAAAAGTTATTGGACAGCTGCCCCAGCCACTTATATATCTGAAGTTCAGCGTCTGCATCAGTCATGAAACGCTTGTCACCCAGGTGAAATTTAAGCAGATCAAAAAGGTTATAATCGCTTAGAGCTAAGTCTGGACTGTAAGGAGGATGTTTAAAAATGTACCACTGAAGCTCTTCAATTTTCTTCTTGATTAATCTAACTGTATGATGGCTGGCATTGTCGTAATGGAACAACATTCCTCGATGCCATAGGCCTGGAAGTTTTCTTCGAATTTCACCCCGAAGCTCCTTCAGAATGTTACAGTAGAAGGTAGCAGTCACAGTTGCACTTCGAGAGAGCAAAATTCATTCTTGAGAATCCGAAAATACTGTCAGTATTCATCCTGTAACATACATTCCTCGAGCATAATCGCATTTTCAAATGCAGTGTACTTGTCTATAACTGTTTTCTTATCAATTTGAAATGAACATCAGTTGGATTGAGTGCCACCTATTGGAATATTTGGAAACTATTTATTACTAATTCCCGAACTCTCTGATCGGTTTGTAACCTATTTACCGTCTTGTCCTCGTATAATCATTGTTTGATATACGTACAGAAGCGTTTGAACTCCCATTTGAAACTAACAATGCTTTCTCGACCATTGTGTAAGGCACCGTTCTAATATCTCATAATTTTGTGTCCTTTTATTATTCATTTTAATCTGGTTGAGAAGAAACCCCAATAAATATTTTTTCTTAACATTTTCATATTCATAAAAAAGTCTCATTTTAACTTAAATCGACAGAGAGAAATGCTAACTAAATAAGAAATATTTTCTTTAACCTTTGAAATATTTTCCAAGTTCGTATAAGTGTAGGAAACAAAAGATTTTTGCAACGCATGGGTGAGAATCTTTCAGCAGATGAAATGCCCTTTTTTCTTCTTCTGGTTAATATTACAAATATCCATGATTAATTTGAAAAATGGGCTTGCATATTCACTTAAAATTCATCCATAGTGATTCTGATGTTGGTTTCTTGAGCAAGTTTTGAAGCTTTGGGAGAATATCAAAAATCATTTTAAGAGAAAATTATTCCATAACTAAAGTGGGAGTTGATTTAATAACGTAATTTGAATAATAAAAAATAAGACGAATCTGATTAACAAACATTATTAACTGAAAATCGAAAATAACATAATTAATAACATATTGATTAATTTTGTTCATATAATGATTATTTACAACAGAAATAGATTCTTTCTTGAGATAACTCAATATTTTTTTCAATGAATATGTACAGAATTTACTCAATTTTCCTTTAGGCCAATGTTTCTCGAGCTGTAAAACCAATATATCAAATTAATTTTTTTAACACTAATGCATTAATTCAAATAGCATTCATTTGTAATTAATAAAATGACTATATTTTTATAATATGGAGTATTTTTATCATACATTTTTAAAGATATATATATATATATATATATATATATATAAATGTATTAGTTGTTGAGTCGTTAAACAAAAAAAAACAGCCGAGTTATTCTAAATTTCATTTATTCTGGGAGAGGACGGAAGTACGTACACTTTAGGTTTCAAGCCAAAAGAGAACAGAAGATCCTTTGCTTTTCTCAGGTAAGGATTTAGCAGATAGACATGTAATCAAAGTGAAGGGAATAATAGCTATTATTAGTATATTACGTAAGTGTTTTAGGGAAAATGCATGGCGGCAATAAGTCGTTGATTTCGCCATTTGTGTGGAAACGATTAAAATATTCTTTAGTAAAAATGCCAAAACGAAAGATTTAATATACTCCAGAGCGGGAAAAGAACGACGAGTTTAGAGTGATTTTGGAATACATTAAGACTTAAAATATATATATTAGAATTGAAATAAATTATGAGATTATTATATATATAATATATATATATATATATATATATATATATATATATATAATATAATATATATATATTTGTGTGTGTGTGTGTGTGTGTGTGTGTGTGTGTGTGTGTGTGTGGTATTACTTACGTCGGAAAGAGTCACTTAAGATTTCGAAAAATATTTGTTAAACTTCAACAATGTTTAAAATATAAATTTTAATGATCTGGTTAAACGTCATGATTTGTAATACTACAACGTTATAATTATTACTTTATCCACAAAAAATTGTTGTCTTTAATAATTTCTACTAATTGGAAGCAATTTTTATTTGCCCACTTTAGTACTTAAAAGGAAACAAGGAATTAAACTGCTCTAAAGGTCATTATTTAAATAAAGTGTTGTTTAATTGGTTGTTCGAAAGAACTTTAATAGTACTAGAGATTAGTAGATAATATTGAAAAGTTACTTGAAGCACCATATAATGAGAACTCCCTTGAGCCTTATCTGCCATTGCTCTGTTTTAGGTCTATTTTCCGTTTTCCCCTTGCTTGCTGATTATTTTCCCTAAACAGTGCAATTTTTAGCGTTGATTGCTGCATCTGAATGTTGAACTGACTGCTATAAAAGGTCACATCCTATAAAAAAATCATTTTAATAAGATAATTCATTCTAATTAAAACTAACTAATCAGTTTCATGAAAAATTTCATAAATAGAGTTTCCTTTCATACTTTACGTTAATATATAATAAGTTATTAATTTTGAAAAAGTGAAATTATAGAGTTTTGGTAGATAATTGGCAAAATATCGAACAGTTCTACCTGGATAGCTAATCCAAAACAAGTATGGTAAAATATTGAACAATAATTGATTTAACTTTTTAGCTTTATCATTAACATTTGCTTTGCAAGAAAGTAAGAAGCTTTCATGTGACAGATAAATTAGGGAACAATTTTAACGTATTCTTTGTTGACTTTATTTTTCACTGGCTTTGAATAAAATAGACACGCTGATTTTAAAGATACAGTTAGTATCCTTCTATTACGATACTTTTTTCTACAGCTTATCTGCATGTCAATACTGCATTCCCTAATGTGAGGAGCGATAGAATACCCATGATTTATATGAAAGCTGAGACTATGTCCAGTCACTGCGATTTTTGCTTAGTGAAAACGTTAGGGAATTAAATTTAACATAGAATATTCTAACTCTAGAGCATTTATCTCAACAACTTATCATGCTGGAATCAGATTGTAGACTTCATCAGGTAAATTTAATTTTATAAATTATTTATATGTAGATGTTATTTTTGTACATGATTATATGTTTTCGAGGAGCTGGGAAAATACCCTGATCGTTAAAAGTTGAAGGATTGAAGAACATATTTGGATTCAGAACCCAAAAGGTTAATAAAAAATAAGTGTCATTAGTTAACGAAAATTGTGTTCCGAGTGTAATCTTTTCATTAATATGTTCTTCGAAAATTGATTTGAAAATATATAATCTCTTTCTCAGGAATAAAATAATTCAAAGACAATTTTAACAATACGTCTTGAATTCTTTTATTCCCAATTAAAAAAATTTAGAGTTGCTCTGACTGCAAAAAATTTCTAAAAATCTTTTGTATAATATAAAAAGAAGCTTGTACTGACAAAGAAAAAATTTACTTTATCCCGTTAGCGCACAGCGTCCTATTTATAGGACAGTTACATTTCACTTCCTTGGCTAAGCCGAATGCATTCAATGTTCCTTTTATTCTTTTCTGAGTCAATAGGTATTCCCAAACTCTTAAACAGTTTTCAATAGGCATATGCCATCAAGCCAGATTCTGAAGTCAAAATGTGGTCATTTGGAAAATGTTTTGATTTTTTTGAACGATTTATTTTGAGTAATACAGGAAATTAGAAAGTGATTTTTATTTTTTATATTTACTATATTTTAAACATATTTAAAATTTATGTAGAAAAATTTTCAAAAATATTTTTGTTGAATTTTATATTTTTTTTTTCTTTAAAAAAATGAAAACAAAAAACAATTTTTAGCTTTAGTTAATTTTGGTTAACTTAATATTGGTGTTTTAAAATAATTTAATGGAAATTTATTGAAATCTGTGCTTTAAATTAATTTGGAGTTAATGAGTAAGCATCACGTTTGGTTTGATTCTAATTAATGCTTCGTAAAAGTACAAACGCATAAAGAAGAAAATGCTGAAATAGTTCCCCTGAACATTTGATCGATTTTATGCCAAACGCATCTTGATGATGAAACAAATCAACTCCAGAGTTGTTTATGAGACAAGCAGATGTGTCACGCGTGTGTGTAAGAAAGCAGCCTTTGACACATGTTTTGTCAACAGAAAAATAGGTGCTTTAGACATTGCAATAATGAGAGCAAAGTTTTAAATTTATTTTGTGACTAGTTGTTACCCGCGACTTTCGTGCGCGAAGAATTTGAATTATTCTTTTTTTTAATTCACGAATGTAAATGTTTTGTTGCATTTTGAAAGGGGAAAGTAAAAGTTCTGACGGAGATAATAATTAATTGGACGGCTGACAGGAGTGTATTGTAATGCATGCTGATATAGTTATGTAAATTGTTTATCTATTTTAATATACTTTGTATACCACATTATTTGCACGAATGTAGATGTAGGGCTGGACACGTGAACACGGCACATATAGTTGCCCATGGGGAAAAATATGGTTTTTCCAATGTACATCTGCCACTTTCAGTATCTGCTGAGCCTGCAAATGAAATTTTGAAAGGATTTGTGCCTTCTGAACTGAGATGATAAATCCTTCGGCATCAAGACAGCGCGTGGAATTAAAATACTCTTTCTCCCTATATCCAGTCATAACAGTAGTCTTTCATGACGTTTGGACCTTGGTGTGTAATTTGCGACCGTGTGCCATTGCACAGTCTCGGTATATCGAGGTAGCAACACGTAACCGAACGAAGCACGA
>BGPR01002331.1:132744-173672 GCA_013235015.1 Araneus ventricosus
CACATGTATTACATTAATATGTTCTTCGAAAATTGATTTGAAAATATATAATCTCTTCTCAGGAATAAAATAATTCAAAGACAATTTTTAACAATACGTCTGAACTCAATCTTTATTCCCACTGTCAATAAAAATTTAGAGTTGCTCTGACGTCTAAAAAATCTTTTGTATAATATAAAAAGAAGCTACTGACAAAGAAAAAATTTACTTTATCCCGTTAGCGCACAGCGTCCTATTTATAGGACAGTTACATTTCACTTCCTTGGCTGCCGAATGCATTCAATTGTCTTTTATTCTTTTCTAAGAGTCAATAGGTATTCCAAACTCTAAACAGTTTTCAATAGGCATATGCCATCAATTACAGATTCTAAGCAAAATGTGGTCATTTGGAAAATGTTTTGATTTTTTTGAACGATTTATTTTGAGTAATACAGGAATTAGAAAGTGATTTTTATTTTTTATATTTACTATATTTTAAACATATTTAAAATTTATGTAGAAAAAAATTTTCAAAAATATTTTTTGTTGAATTTTATATTTTTTTTTTCTTTTAAAAAAATGAAAACAAAAAACAATTTTATTGCTTTAGTTAATTTTGGGTTAACTTTATTGGTGTTTTAAATAATTTAATGGAAATTTATTGAAATCTGTGCTTTAAATTAATTTGGAGTTAATGAGTATTAGATCACAAGCTTGGTCTTATTTTAATTAATGCTTCGTAAAAGTACAAACGCATAAAGAAGAAAATGCTGAAATAGTTCCCTAGAACATTTTGATCGATTTTATGCCAAAGCACTTGATGATGAAACAAATCAACTCCAGAGTTGTTTACGCAAGCAGATGTGTCACGCGTGTGTGTACGAAAGCAGCTCTTTGACACATGTTTCTGTCAACAGAAAATAGGTGCTTAGACATTGCAATAATGAGAGCAAGTTTTAAATTTATTTTAGACTAGTTGTTACCATGACTTTCAGTGCGCGAAGAATTTGAATTATTCTTTTTTTAATTCACGAATGTAAATGTTTTGTTGCATTTTGAAAGGGGAAAGAAAAGTTCTGACGGAGATAATATTAATTGACGGCTGACAGGAGTGTATGTAATGCATGCTGATATAGTTATGTAAATTGTTTATCTATTATTTAATATACTTTGTATACCACATTATTTGCACGAATGTAGAGGTTATGTGGGCTGGACACGTGAACAGGTCACATATAGTTGCCCATGGGAAAAATATTTTTCCAAATGGCATCTGCCACTTTCAGTATCTGCCCTGAGCCTGTCAAAACGACATTTTGAAAGGATTTGTTGCCTTCTGAACTGAGATGATGAACTTTCCGGCATTATCGGAAGGCGTGGAATTAAAATACTCTCTTCTCCCTATACACCAAGTAACAGTAGTTTCTCATGACGTTTGACCTTGGTGTGTGTAATTTGCGACCGTGTGCATTGCGACAGTCTCGGTATATCGAGGTTGCGTATTAGTGTACTGGCATACCGCATTGGAATCGGCTTTGTCGGAAGGTGTCTGACACACCTAAGATGTTGAAGAGCTACAGTATATGATGTCTCTTGTTAATGCCTATATTACCGTATCTAAGATGGATATTCTGCAATACCTCACTGTGAAAGTTAAACAAAACATCGAGAGAATAATCTACTAACGTCATTGGATCACTGTGTAACCGCATTAAAAGCTGCCTAAATGCACGCAACAGGAAACTGAAGTGTAAAGTCTCCTTGTTGTTAATGGTCAAAGAAAAGCAATATTTTCTTATATTAACTTTAACACTGGAAAAGCCCGCGCGAAACAGTAATTTGGCTTGATTTGTTTCTATAAGAATAAAAAGACTGTTAGAAATTACGTTACAAAATATTTTTAAACCTTAATAATAATCAGAGAAAACATTTCATCGTAGTAATTAATAGCATTAAAAAGATACATTTTCTGGTCTTAAAATGGCATAAAAATTGTTGTCTAATAAAGATTTGAGTTATTGGCAAAAACGTCTACAATAGGCTTAAAAGCGGCTAATGTCTGTTATTTAATTAAATATCTAAGAACTAATTAACTCTGAAAGTTGAAAATACACCTTTACCTAGAAATATGCTCTAGAATGTGTGTAAATTTATGGTCGCTCTAATTCACCGTTTAGAGGAGTTCTGTGACCGACCGATCGACGACGACAGACAGACAGATACATGTAATTTCTGCCTTATTTTATAGATATTATAAACATAAGCAAAATCTTTGAAATAAGATAAATTAGTTCAAAGTCTAACCGTTTCTAGCAGCGAAGTAGGCTAAATTTAATGTTATTTCAAAATCGTCTGCACGTAAAAAATTATTAAATTTAAAATGAATAAAAATTGAAGGAAAAATGTCACAGAAAATAAATTAATATCATTGAAAAGAAAATTTTCTTAAGATGGTATAAAAATAATTTTATCGACTATTGTTCCAAGTTACAGCGGAAAAAGGATTAGTGATAGTTGATTTTAAAATAATTTATTCCACATGTTTTCGCATTCCTGAAGGATCACGTGACAGTTATTAAAAAAATAAAAAATCTCTTCCGCGAATCGCGGAGTCAATGGGTCTTCTTTGTTAACTATTTTAATCTGTAGTCAAAAAATAATTAATTTAACTGAATTCACTAGCCTAAGTCCGTTCTGGGTTTAAGCTAAACCTGCCAATTTTTCATCCAAATCGGTGGTGTTTGTCGTGAAAGCTTAACAAAACAGACAGACAGACAGACACACTTTCGCATTTATTATATTATTAGACTAGTTGTTACCCGCGACTTCAAAGTGCCAAGAATGAATTATTCTTTTTTTTAATTCAGAATGTAAATGTTTTGCTGTTTTGAAAGGGAGAAAGTAAAGTTCTGCGGAGATAATATTAATTGACGGTTGACAGGAGTGTACTGTACATGTATGCTGATATAGTTATGTAAATTGTTTATCTATTCAATATACTTTTGTATACACATTATTTGCACGGATGTAGAGGTTGTGTGGCGACACACGTGAACACGCCATAGTATAGTTGTCCATGCGAAAATATGGTTTTCAAATGTACATCTGCCATTTCAGTATCTGGCCCTGAGCCTGGCAAATGATTTTAAGGGATTGTTCCTTCTGAACTGAGATGATAAATCCTTTCGGCATTATTATCGAAGGCGGGAATTAAAATACTCTTCTCTCCTCCCTATATCAGTCTAACAGTAGCTTTCTGACGTTTGTCACCTGGTGTGTAATTTGCGACCGTGTGCCATTGCGCACTCTCGGTATATCGAGGTTCGTATTAGTAGTACTTGGCACACCGGCATTCAACTCGGCTTGTCAGGAAGGTGCCCTGACAATTCTAAGATGCTGAAGAGCTCTTACAGATATGATGTTCCTGTTAATGCCCATTACCGTATCTACAGATGGATATTCTGTAATACTCACTGTGAAAGTTAACAAAACATCGAGAGAATAATTCACTAACGTCATTGATCACTGTGTAACTGCATTAAAAGCTGCAAATGCTACGACAACAGGAAACCGGAAGTGTAAAGTCTCCTTTGTTTTGATTAATGGTCAAAGAAAGCAATATTTTCTTATATTAACTTTAACATGGCAAAAGCTCCGCGCGCGAAACAGTAATTTGGCTTAATTTATTTCTATAAGAATAAAAGACTTGTTAGAAATTACGTTACAAAAATATTTTAAACCTTATAACAATCAAGAGAAAACATTTCATCGCAATGTAATTAATAGCATTAAAAGATATTTTCTGTCTTTAAAATGGCATAAAAATAATTGTTGTCTAATAAAGATTTCGAAGTTATTGGCAAAAAACGTCTAATCAATAGGCTTAAAAGGGCTAAGTCGTTATTTAATTAAATATCTTAAGAACTAATTAACTCTTGAAAGTTTGAAAATAGCACCTTGTAGTGTAAATTCTCTTATGTCGCTACCGTTCACCGTTTGAGAGTTCTTGTGACCGATCGATCGACGCAGACAGACAGATACATGTAAATTTCTGGCCTTTTTTATAGATATTTATAAATATAGCAAAATTTCAGAACAAAGTAAATTAGTTCAAAGTCTAACCTTTCCTAGCAAGCGAGTAGCTATAAATTTGTTATTTCAAAATCGTCTGCACGTAAAATTTAAAAAATTAATAAAATTGAAATGAAAAATGCATGTGAAATAAAATTAGATATCATTGAAAAGGTAAAATGTTTATCTTTAGATGGTATAAAATATTTGTATCGGAATTGTTCCGAAGTTACAGGGAAAAAAAGATTACGTGATAGTTATTTAAAATAATTATATTCACATGTTTTTGCATTCCTGAAGGATCACGTGACAGTTGAAGTGAAAATAAAATCTTCATCGCAATCGCGGAGTCAATGGGCTTCTTTGTTAACTATTTTTAATCTGTAGTCAAATAATTAATTTAACGTGATTTCACCTCAGCCTATGTCCGTTCTCGGTTTCAAGTTACAACTCTGCCAATTTTCATCCAAATCGGTTTGTGGTTTGGTCGAAAGCTTAACAAACAGACAAGACAGACAGACAGACAGACAGACACACTTTCTGCATTTATTATATTATTGCTGTTACCGCGATCTTCGTGCGCGAAGAATTTGAATTATCTTTTTTTTAATCACGAATGTAAATGTTTTGTTGCATTTGTGAAAAGGGGAAAGAAAAGTTCTGATGTTGATAATACTTAATTGGATCGCTTGGACAGGAGTGTCTGCACGTGTGCTGATATAGTTATAAATTGTTTCTTCTATGATGCTATATACTTTTGTATACTACATATTGCACGGATGTAGAGGTTGTGGCGGCCTAACTGAACAGCCAGCGTATAGTGTGCCTATGGAAAATATGATTTTCCAAATGTGCTCGCCACTTCACGTTCTGGGCCCTGGAGCCGCAAATGAATTTTGAAGGGATTTGTTAGCCTTTGAACTGAGATGATAAATCTTCTGTGATTACGAGGCGTGGAATTAAAACTACTCTCTTCTCCCCTATATGGCTCATAAGGACAGTAGCTTTCTAGACGTTGTGACCGGTGTAATTTCACCAGCCATTGCGCAGTCTCTGGTATCATCGAGTTCGCGTATTAGTAGTACTGGCCACCTGATTCATCCTGCATTGTCGGAAGGTGCCCTGACAACCAATGATCTTGAAGAGCCCTGCTCAGCATATGATGCTCCAAGCCCATTACCAGTATCTACAGAATGGATATTCTGTAATACTCATCATGTGAAAAGTTAACAAAACACGAGAGAATAATCATATAACGTCATTGATCACCAGGTAACCACATTAAAAAAGCTGCAAGTTGCTACGACAATCAGGAAACCGGAGTGTAAAGCTCTCCTTTTGTTAGGTCAAAGAAAGCAATATTCTTATATTAGACTTCTAACATGGCAAGCGTAAGTCGCACAGAAAAACAGTAATTTGGCTTGAATTTATTTCATAAGGAAAAAAGTTTCTATAGAAATTACTGTTAAAAATATTTTTAAACCTTTAATAGCAATCTAGAGAAAACATTTCATCGCAGGTAATTAAAGCATTAAAAAGATTTTTCTGGCTCTTAAAATGGCATAAGGGAATACTGTTGTCTAATAAATATTTAGAAGTTATTGGCAAAAAAACGGTCTAATCATTAGGCTTTAAAGCGGCTAATTTTGCGTTATTAATTAACATCTTTAACGAACTAATTAACTCTGGTGCTGAAAATAACACCTTGACCCGTTAAATATGCTCTAGAACGTGTGTAAATTTACGTCCAATGGTTCACGCCGTTTAGAGGAGTTCTGTAACTCGACCGATCGACCGCGATGATTAGACACATGAAATTCTGCCTTAATTTGTATGAATACTTTATAAATAAACAAAATTTAGAAATAAAAGTAAATTAGTCTAAAGTCTAATACTTTCAGCAACTGATAGCGGTATAAATCTCAGTGTTATTTCAAAAATCGTCTTGCACGTAAATTTAAAAAAATTATAAAAAATTGAATGAAAAATGTCACAGTGAAAATAAAATTAATATCATTGAAAAGGTAAAATTTTTTCATCTTTAAGATGGTATTAAAATAATTAATCGGACTAATGTGTTCGACGTTACAGCGGAAAAAAGGATTTACGTGATAATTGATTTTAAAATAATTCTAGTTCCACATGTTTTGCATTCTTCTGAAAGGATCACGACAGTGATTGAAAGAAATAAAATCTTTCATCGCGAATTCGCGGAGTCAATGGGCTTTTGTTAACTATTTTTAATCTGTAGTCAAAAATAATTAATTTAACGTGATTTCACCTAGCCTATGTCCGTTCTTGGGTTTGAAGCTACAACTCTGCCAATTTTCATCCAAATCGGTTTGGTAGTTTGGTCGTGAAAGCTTAACAAACAGACAGGCAGACAGATAGATAGACAGACAGACAGACAGGCACACTTTCGCATTTATTATATTATAAGGATTAAGGATTAAGGATGATTCTTACATGCCAATGGGTTGTATGGCAATGGTGATGATTCAAAGGATCTCATACATGTAATGGTTGCATATATGTTGGAATTAATGTCGTGTTGCATTACAATAACATTCGCGTTGAAATTTCTTTCTTGCAACTGTCTATTACGTCTAATTAACAGAGCGTTCCATTTACTTAACAAACATAACTGTACATTTCATCTAACAGTTAAATTCAAGTTGCCTTATATTGCGTTATGACGTTAAATGATTTTTCCTCCGGCAGGTTGAGCAGTACCAAATTTAAAGTTGCACAGCACATGACATCTGTATCGCGAAAGAATGAGCGAACGTCATTGGAAGAAAAAAATAAGTTTATTCATTTTTTTCCATCTTAATACATTACTGAAGTAGCTATTGAATTGTTAATGAAAAATTAATATAAGTTGTTGCTAAAACTTCCTTAACGTGACGGGATGTTTAATTGTGTATTTTCATATCTAACAAGAAAAATGTTCTGGTCAGTTCGAAACATTAGAATCCCACTCCGTATCGCAGGAGAATTCGTTTGAATTGTAACAAAACTAGATACAGATTCGTTGGTACCAAATCTTTAGGTTACAAAATGGAGATTGAAAACCAGATCACCGTTTTTTAAAAAAAATATGCAAACCTATTTGAATATTTTGGATCTAGATCGTGCTTAATGGATAGCACTCGGCAGTTTTTGAAGCTTCAGGAACAAAATTAAAAATTAATTTCGAAATTCAAAGAAGAGATTCGGGATTATGTTATTTTTTTTTTATTTTACAGTCGGGTCGCTGCTGCTTGTAAACGTCAAGTTTGATAAATAAGCGTATTATTTTTTTGGCTCTACTTCGGTATTTAAAGATAAAAAATTCATTATTTTATTTAAAAAGCATTCTTTAATGATATATATTTTAAACGAATTAACGGCTTAAAATGTCTTAATGAAATGGCGAATAAAATGCATTATTAATTGGCATTTTTTGCAATGAATTAAGCATTTCTAATTCCAAAGAACAAACTTAACCTTTCAGCCTTTTACTATAATAGCAAAGTATAAATATCTTATGATTTGTTTACATTTTCTGTCTTAATACTAATTTCAATTTAAAAATATATTCAACATTCAGTTCAATTTTAATCCGAATAAAATTTCCTGATTATTAATATTTTCCAGAAAGCAAAAGTAAAATAGCTTATAACTCATGAGATTTCAAATCATTTAATTCATATTGATGGTCTGGTATAAAAAAGAATGTGTCACTAAAAGAATATAAATCTATTTAAAAAGCAGAATGTATAGCGTTTTAAGAAACTTACTCTCTCGAATCAAGTAATGAATGTAACTTAATAATTTAGAGAAATTTCATCACTTTAAGATGGAATTCAGGCAAAAAAATCCTTTTTGGTTTTAAAAAATGTCAAATCGAAACTGTAACTGAAACTGAATGTAATGTAACTGAATGTAATGTAATCGAAACTGAATTATGTCAAATCGAAACTAAATTTGTACCTATACTAATAAAACAAAAAGGAATGTGCGTGTGTCTGTCCGTCTGTTGGGATTCTACAAGGCAGACCATTAAAATTAGGGTTACGATGTTTGGCATAATAAATGTGTATCTCAGAACGATATTTTTGAAATTTTAATAGAAATTTTAATTCCATGAACATTAAGTGAGATTTTGGTACTTTCCACGATAACTTCAGAAAATATCATCACAGAAAGATGATTTTTAGGCCATTTGAAAACTGAAACATTTTCTTTTCTATGATACATACATAGTTGTCGTACGAGTTTTTCGTAATTTTAACTAATGTACAAAAATAACTTTTTCTAACGATTTACAATAGTACTTATCATTGTCATAATGATATTCAAACTAATTTCATTGATTTATCAAATCTTTTAATCACATTGGTTTTTTCACTTTTAAATCTATGATTAACACAGCTTGACTTCTTTGATACATTAAATACATTAGCACCAAAGTAAATTTCCACACTGTTGAAAATCTATGTTATGCAATTTCTAAAATAAGCTTTTCAACGTAAGCTCAATGAATTCATATTTATTTTATTCAATGCTCAATGAATTCAGAATTATTTTTATTTCATTTGAAATGTTTGAAAAATACGATAATTTTGCATAAGTTGTATAACGGACAACTAATTTTTTCTTTGCTTTCAAATTCCAGATATTTAGCTTCATTTTAATTTTGGAATTATTATGATTCGAATATTTCTTTATTATTTATTTTCTTTCTTTAATATATTCTTTTTTATTAAAGAGAAATTATTTTCACATAGATTTCATATTTCTTTTGATTCAAATTTTTCAGTCTTACACAGTTTAAAACAATTTCCACTGTGATATTAATACTTTAACTGGCAACAAAGCCAATATTCCGGCAAACGAGATGGTTGCCAATTAATATTTTTTAAAGAATGCAGTGGCGGACCCAGGAGGGGCTAGTCAGCTGCAGCCCTCCCCCAGGAGCTAAACCGAAATTCTTGATTTAATTTAATCACTACAACTGTTTGATCTTAATTTTCATTTTAAAAAAATAGTAATAAAATCGTGACAACATTGGTTTCTGACTTGACAGGCTCGAAAATTTTCCTACTTTTCTAGTCATTCCACTTGCACTTGTAGCATTGGCGCGGTCGAAAACATTTTTTGGCCAGCTATTTCATTGTATTTTTTATTAAATTATCGAAAGTATGTAGTGTTCTTTATGATTCTTATTGTCAGGAGAGGAAAGCCTGTAAAATTAAAGTCCTTTGGTTTATATAAGCCATGAGGTTTGACATTCGGCACTACGATACAAAATTTTTATGACCTCAGCCCCCACCCCCCAGACCCGAATCCTGGATTCGCTACTGAAAGAATGCATCCTCAGTGACAAAATTTATTACAATTCCTTAATTTCTCCTCCACTAGTTTTAGGGATTATAAATAAATCCACTTAAACATGCTATAGGTTTTAGTTTTAGTTTCATTAATTTCCTGTAGACTAATTTAATCAACATTTATCAAGCATGAAAATATTTTCATGAATAAATATTCAACATGGATTCTCACCGCCATCCATCACATCTATTTCATTTTTATTTAAATAACTTAATTAAATACAATTAATATCGCTTTGTATTGAATTATCACTGTTATTATATTGAGTATTTATCAAAATAATATTGGTAGAAAACTGAACCAAAAATGAAATATTAATTAACATCTTTAACTCCTCAAAGTGAACAATTTTCTTATGACGCCAACCTATAATTTACAATGAAACACATTTTTAAATATTAAATTTTCATGTTTTTTTCTGTGTACTTCTTCATTTAAGTTTAAGACAATGGATTGATTATTGGGACGGTACCACAGTTTGAAACTTTCAATTCAATATTGTTGACGAAATAAAGTTTATCTTTATCACTCAAGATTTCTGTTTGTAGTAATTAGCTATTGAAGCACAAGTATTAATATAAACATACATTTCCCCGTAAAATCATTGATCTCAAACTTCTGTTCAATTAAACGAACCACGTTAATTGAATAGAATAAAGATAAAAGATAAAAAATAGTTTGAATTGCTATGGGTTCTCGATCATTTATTATTTATTCAATTTTTAGTCGAAGGCATATATTGATAAAAACCTTTCCACTACTCTTAACTAGCTTTTTTTTAAATTTGATGTTTCAAATAAACCAAGGTAGTTGTACATCGACACATAAATTATCAGTTCCATAACATGCAAACGAATAAATTGCAGAGATTCAATCGTTGAAAATTCTCTTCCGAAGCGAATAAAAGTTTCAATGAAATATACGCATTCAGCATTTTTCTCTAATCTCTGTAGCTCTTCTAAAGATATAAAACGGCTTTCAAACACTCCTCTATTCTGTAAGTTCTGCTCAGAACGTACCCTTAACCACTCCAGTAATTTATGTCACTTTATATCGGAATGTATTATTGAGAAGCAAATATTTTTTTCTCTCCACTTTAAAGTAACAACTTTTCTTATAAGCATCTTGAAAGGCTAAATTTATATAGGAGCGAAAATATACTGCTTCTTTGTCACGCCTTTGGTAGCCTTCAGCCAAAAGGGTAACTAAATTTTACGATAAAAAATAAATGCACAATTTACAATGTCAAAGTTGCATTGAGAAAATAATGCTCTCAATTTAAACTGATTCGAAATTATTTTCTACGATTTATGTATCTTTAAAGAAATCATTAAAATAATGTGCAGTATAAAAGTATTTTGAACAACAATTTTGCGGTTAAATTTAGTTTTCAGAGAGAAAATGAGTGTTAATACTAAACAGACTTTAGATGGCCTTGGGACGTAAGAAAAAAGTTATACTACGTAACACTGTATTCTATTTTTTAACCGTAGTTGTGTTAAACGATGTAAATTAGTGTAAGAGAAATATGACTCAAGTTTTTAAAAATAATAATGATTCAAAATTTTAATTAAAATTTTTAAAAAACTAGTATCAGTGAAATAAAACTTCTTTATTAAAAGTATCTACTTACGCAAATCAAAACATACTAAATAGATTGTTTTATTAATTAATTATCAAATTATTTAAATTCAAATTTAAAAATGCAAAAATGAAAGTCATGCAAGTAGGAATCTGTGCATAATACATTATGATAGTTTTGCGTAAAATGTATCTCTGCATAATTTATTTTTTTGGGGAAAGAAACGAAAACATAGCCCCAAATTGAGAGGTATTTATGTTCTGTAACCATGTGTTTATTTTATTACAGAATTTATCAAAATGAGTACTAACCCAAGGATTTTTCTACACATTATTTAATATAATCATTGAATTTTGTTTTAAAATTATTTACTTTCAGTGTATATTTAAAATTAAGAAAACAGATAGCCTCCCATAAAATTATATTTTTATAGCACTGTCATGAAATATCAACGACTTCAATATTTGACAATTAAATTTTAAAACCATTTCTTCTAAGCTGAAATCGTTTTGATTCTAAAAGTTTAGTTAGCTTCTTTTGTTATAGAAAAGATAATTACAATCGATTTCTAATTGTTTTAATGTCCTCTTGATTGTTCTTATAATGTTTTCTCGGATTTATAAGACTGAGTATTACCTGTATAAATATACTTCTTTCAAATCATCAGTTAAGAGCAGTTTCTATATGGCCTAAAAGCTCAAAATACAGCGCTATACATTAAATTATTCACTATGTTTAGTGATTTATTCACATAGGGATTAAATGCAAATCACCTTCCTAAACATCAGACAATCCAAAGCCATATACAAATGCTTGTTTCATTCCAAGTTCCGATGTAGAGACCAAAGAAATAGCTAAAATGTCGATTGTCACAAAGAACATATGGTGTCTGGCAATATTTTGGAAGAAGTAACATTAAATTTTATTGCCCAGCCTTTTAATATAAAAAAGTTTTGTTATACAGTTATTGAAGTTCAGAATTGTTCATGTTACTCAAGTCTCGAATATGTATGCACTTTCTGTTTTACGATATTGTACATATGGAAGAAAAAAAATAGATCAAACATTCATTTTTCGGATCAGACAAAAAAAGAGCAACCTTGAAAATTTTATCGAGCTAGTTTTGATGAGAGGGCCCTATCATACTTTGGTACATGCAGTATAAACTAAAGTGAAAATAAATTTGTTAGTATATGGATCTTTGGACTAGAAATATTTGTATTAACGCAGTTATAAAATATTTTATAAGTACAAAGATATGAAATAGTTAAAAAATAACGACTTGAAATGTCAGTTTGTGCGTCAGTGAATTTATTACTCACGTATAGCAGAATTTTTTTATGAAATACATGTATAGTTTTCTATGGAGCGCAAGGAAAAGTTAAGTATTTATTATTTAGTTTTAGAAGTAAATGAAGAAAATCTGCATTCCAGTTTATGATCGAAATATCAATAAAGTCCATGTTTAGAAACAAAGCTGTATGCTCTTACCAATTACTTAATGCAGTCTTAATAAAGCTTGACATCCTACGATTTCCTTTAGGAACGTTAATTAAACACTTTATGGTCTTGCCTAGTTTCCTTGTTGAGAAATTGGTTTGCATTTGTGTTTCAGAACAGTTGAACCTCCTATTGGAGCTGCTTTTATGTACCTCATATTGGGCTTAGTGATTTCTTATATCACTTGCACTTTTTATATTTATATAAACAAATTACTCAAAATATTACTTTTGCTCAAAAATAATAATTTAATTAATCGTTTCAGCAAATGAGAAAGTGAATATTCGAATGGACTGAATTGTTGATAAGTTACCGAAAATTGCAAAGTGTCATAATTCTATGAGGAATATTCAATACTATTAAAACAAGACGCAAAGAAGAAATCCAGATAATCGATAAAGAAATATGTATATTCAATTGTTTTAAAAGAAATACACATAACATTTATAACTCGAAAACAAAACAACAAGCCTGCTATCCAAAATCATATTCAATGTAATCTAATCGTGTGTGACAATCATTTCCAGATCACTCTACTTTATCATAGAAACTTCTGAAAAATAAAGTTATAAATAAAGCGTAATTAAAAATAAATTGTACTTTGTTTTTCCCTTTATTATTTTCTGTGTTTCATTGCCCTTAATTTTTCACCAGATACTGAATTTACCATTGATTGGAAACTTCATCTCCAAAAAAATGGTTGTTTACGAACTGTCGAGTCTATTACCACCAGAAAAAGTCTTAACCAATACAATTTTGTGGATAATATTCCAAAAATAGATTCCCTTTTCAACTGATAGCTATATCTGTTGGAAATGTGGAAGAAATCAAGAAATGGCACTCGTTTTTTGGTTTCCTTTCTTTCAATAACTTTTTTAACGGGGTGTTAGCTTTTTCAGACGTAATATTTTTTATTCTGTCAACTAAAAATGAAAATAAATATGAAGTCAGCCATTGTTACCAGGACGGGGGAGAGGGAGATTCCTATTCCCTAGGAACGAAGTACAAATGTGTCCCAATTATACTATATAGTTTGACGGGTGAGGCTGTTATATCATTGAGTATAAATAGCAATTCCATTTGTTTCAAAAGTATTAGAACTTATTCTGAAGAATTTGATATAAATAGCTTATATATTTACACAGAAAAAGGTAAAAAAATCGATCTATGTTTTAGGGTTGAATTATGGAGAGACAACGTTGCGATGTTACTGTATTTTGACAATATCTGAAGAAATCAGATCATACGCACCGATAACTTTACTTCATTTCCTAGGAATTTGCGAAATTAAAAGAAATATGGAATATACAATCCTGAAGAGATAGTACACGATAGGTAGGATTCGTATTTGAATAATGTAATGATATAAAACAAGAAGAGACAAATGAGCTTTCACATCGAAATGCCAGAAGTCATGGAACAACACTATATAAATTTCTAAGTGGCACTCGCATTGTATTAAAAGGGTATAGAGATTTGTTGGTGTTCAGCTCTCTCTGTTGTACTCTTGAATAATTTGTAAAACGTCGAATAACATTATGACGATTACTTATGTCTAGAGTTAGACAAGTTACAACGTAGAAAGATTTTTAGAGTTTCACATATGGGGCATACCATTACAAAAGTGGTTGCAACTTTTAAGATTCCTCATTCCACATTGTCAAGGATGTATTGGGAAAACCGCATGCTTTGCATTGCCTCTCATAAGGGACAGGAAATGGTCTCCACACTTTTTAAATGATCACCACCACCAGTGGTGTCTCAGCGTAAGCGTCCATGAGAACAGACGAACATCATTACTCAGTTTGAGAATCATTTTGAACACTACCAAGACATACTTATGTAGATCTCCTGAGAGGAATGCCGTGGAAGATATCTAGGGTATGTTCCAAAGACTCTTCCGTGTTACCTGCCACAATCACTAACTTATAGGCGTCTGTCAAGAAGTATGGATTAGACGCATATTGACACGCGAGCAAAGCAGGGAGGGAAACTCAGTTTTTGTGACCCACGGTCAGGAGTCACAAAAGCCATACGGGGCAGTAATGTTTAACACGTAGTCTGCCAGACACTTGTAGAACAGGCACAAAAACTGTGTTCTATGCTCTCGCTTGTGTCGGTAGTTTGGGAGAATTTTAAAGATATCACACCAGTAATTTACACCAGACATTTGTTAAGCTAATTTGATAGCTAAATTTAAAAAAAAGAAATTTGAAAATATAGTGAAATCACAGTGCATTCGAGCGTTTTTCATTCGAATTCGTCAGTAATTCGAATTCTTAGCAGGTCCTAGTAGTTTACTATTAATATAGCGTTAAATTACCCTCTACAATTCAAATCTATTTTGATTGATTTGAAATCAAAACTTTTTCGTTAGTTAAACATGCTCTTGCCTTGTGACTTCAGTGGCCATTAGTAGATAATTCTGTATGGCATTTAATATGCTGAACGATTTTGCTGCTGTATATAGAATCAAAAATGTAATGGAAAAATTTATCATCATAAAAAACTTAGAATACATTAGTTGTGAATTGCATCGTTTGTTTAAAGCTTTATTGTACTATTGTTGTATTCAAAATCCTGTATACTATTTGTTTATAAAGATTACATACTCATTTATACTTTAATTATAAATCGCATCACTTTATTTATTAATATTACTACTGTTCATTTTTTAATTGTGTAATATTTATCAAAACTGTTAATTATCAAAAATAAATCTTCACAGACTTTTTAAATTTTAAAAAAAGTCGTTTTCTATATTAGTACTCATTTTTGGGTATAGTTTACTTAATTAGAACCATCCTTTTCAAATTAGCCAAGTTTCATTGTAGCTCACAAATTGTTCATTCAAGAATTTTCTAGTCAATGCTAATTCCCTAGAAGTTCTTTCTTTTTTCACATGAGACTCATTTTTCCAGAACTATGCCTTCCTTACTATGATAAAGTGATAATAAAATGTTTCAAAGTCGGCAGCCGAATCTGACTCAGAGCATAAATTAGGGCATACAAAAAACACCACCTCTGCCTCATAAAACTACTAAAAAAACAGCTGTACAATATGCTTCGGCAACTGAATTACACGGTTCTTTTTCCGTTTTGTCCTGCCCTGGTCATCGCAGTGCCTACAGTAGCTCAATGATGTCCGCCTTACGTAAGCATCTCCACTCACTGCTTAGGAAGAGTAATTGCATCCCTGCAATGAGGAATTGCTATCCTTTGCCAAGTACTCGAGGAGGCCATACTCTATATTAGAGAGGTATCCCATGACTTAGACACTTCATTGTAGGCATATATAGTAATATATCAAACAATAGGATTGGCTGAGTATGAATGATTGCATAGTGGTAAATGTTTTTCTTTCCATTCATGATGATTAATACCTTCTTGATACAAATGTCTTGGAAGTATCGAAATTCTAGTTTGTCTCTCAGAAATAAATAAGGCATTATATATGGGAAGGCTGTGTATGGTTAGTTTTATATATAAGAATTAGAGTGACGAGAACCGAACTCATTTGAGTAATATGATAAAATGGAGGAAATATAATTTTATATAATATTATATAATAATTTTTGATATTTGAAACTCCCTAAGGATTTCAATGATATATTTTCAGATTTTTTCAACTATCTTTTTTATGAACAAAATGATGTAGAAGCATTTTTTTATAATTTTATATTTCAGTTAATACTCTAACTACTCTCATAATACTTTCTACCTACTCTTAAATGAGATTCAATTTGATTAGTGATTGAAATAGTTTTGGATCTTGTTGTGTAAATTCACTTGAGTAATCCTTCTCAAATTATGAAATTTAAGATCGGAAAGAAGTGTAAATGATAATATTTATTCAACAGAGTTTAATTATGTGAATTTTATGAATTCTAGTGAAATTTTTAAACTTCCGATTACGGACAACGAGTATACTAATTATAAAAATGCTCAATGCACATTCCATCATGTAAGTTAAAGAAACACAGTTATGCTTTGCAAAATTGTTGTTAGAATACAGTATGGATAACACCAATGAACTTCCGTTGATAATTCTAAGTGTGGTGCAAAATGTAGTCTATCTCAAATTTCTAGTTTAATCTCAAAAAATAAAAATATTGTATTTTTTTCTTAAATGTAGATAATTCATACTTATCTGAATGCAATTATTTCAAATTGCATTTAATATTTTACTAATAATCTCTAAGTGTAAAGAAATTTCTCATATTATTTCAGCAATTTTATTTCGCTTCAAGATGTGTATATTGAAAAATTAATTCCACACAATGCCTATTCGCATTAAGTTACTAAATTACTCTGATTGATAGTATTTTTAAACATAGAAAACATTTAAACCTGTCTTCGAATATCCCTTGGAAATGCGTTTTTCTGTTCAATTTGAGTTTCATATACTAATTATATGTTTACTGAATCACATTCCTCAATTTTATTATTCTTCAAAATGAATTCAAATAACCTTTCAGTCATTAACTGGAATAAATTTCTTTCAGCACCATTTTTATCAATGTTATCAATGAATTTGATAAAAATGGTGCTGAAATAAATTTATTCAATGATAACTTTCGAGGCATTCAATATCTACATTCTCGTTCATAAATCTCTATCAGAAGAATTAATAAATATATGGAAGAAAAATATCTATTTGAAGATGATTTTTGCTTCTTTTTCCTTTGATCTCTAGTTTACACAGACGATTTGGTCGACGCTGATTAAAATTAAACGAATCAACCTTTTGAAAGGATGTATCACGTATTTAAATTGTTTTATGAAACGCTTTTACTTAGCTTGTTTCACATTTGCAAAGATGTAATTTCGTATTTGATTTTTCACTCGATTCCTAATATTCTAAAGTTCTGAAGCTTGTGTCCAATAATTTGTTCCCAACGACGATACAATATTTTAATAATTTTAGACCTCTTAGTTATTAATTAATATCCTAATAAGTAAATACTGATTTCATATAGGTGGTGCCATTCAGAATTCAATTTAAGAAGTATCAATTTTTAGATTTCTATATATTTATTAGCATGTTTTTGTGAAATGCATTAAAGACTAAAATAAATAATAAAGATATTTTTAAAAAAAAACGCTTTTATTAGTATCGTAAAATGAAAGAACTAATATATTTCTTATCGAAAATCAAATAGTAGCTCTCAAATAGTAAATAAATAAATAATAGAAATATAAATTAAAATGTAAAAATTATAAAAAAGAAACAGAAGATTTAAACAAAAAACGATGACAATACACCTTTTTGTGTGCTCGATGCAACAGCATCAAGTGATTGCATCAACAAAAGAATTACGAAAATTAATATTTAAAACACATAAAATAGAATTTAGAACGTAAAAGAGATTATTCAAAATGGAAGGAATGGAAAAGAACCCGAGTGACCAACTTCTTCGAAGACCACTAGCCATAGGAGTTCTAGAATGGACAAAATTTTCTGTCAAGGGTAAGATTATAAATCGAAATCCCTTTGTGGTCTGAATTTTGTCCAACCACAAAACGAGAAACATTTTGAAAAATCAAGAGGCAAAAACCTAAATATTACTAAGAGTTCTATATAATATAATACTATATTATATATTCTATACTATATATTCTATATAATACTAAGAGTTTTTAATTAGGTTTTAATTAATTTTTGGCTTTTTAATTTATAGTTAATATCTTTGGTAAATTTTGATAATTATAACTGTTCTCAATTAGTAAGTTATTGCTCTCTCCCTATGTTAAGATTTGATATATTGTTAATATATTGAATTAATTGGCCAAATTTTAAAAATCTCTTTTTGTTATATTTGTCTAAAAGGACTACAGCTGTTTATGATACACATAGTGATTTTATTTTGCTATTATAAGGTGTATTTTATGTTTTAAATATTTATTGTAAATACTTTTCCCTGTATGCTAACCGAGACTGTGTTGTTTATTTTTTTGTATTTATTGTATGGTACCTTGTTAACTTGTTGGCTTCCTGTATATTTTTTCTTATTTTCTTTATTATTATTATATTCTCTTAATGTTATTTATTTAATTATCAAAAAATTCTGTATGATAAAGTTTGAAATTTTGTACAGGAAAATTTGAAATTGTGATAAGAAATTGTGGATAGTTTGTTTTAGCCCATATCCTATGAAGCAATGTACCTTGTATCGAATTTTTGTGCTCGAATATCGAATTTTCTGGCGTTCCTCGGACCTGTAAGTGGCTCGAAATTTGTATGTCTGTAAGGACAGGTCAAATTACTAGTTACATATTATCGAAAATCAAGAAATTTCTTTAATAAATATCATAAGAAGGAAATTCCTCGACATTCGCTAAAAGTTAAAATATATTATAAAAGTGATTAAGCATTTCTATCTGCGTTTCACACTTTTATAATTTTTATCTTCTGTTTTCAGATAAAATATTTTTTTTCTTTTTAATACACTGATTAATGCAATTTATTTTTTAAAAATTTATTATTTAAAGCCATTTTAGTCGAAAGATCCAATATACCATCATTTAAAAAATTTTGGACTGATTTACTTTCAGTCTTGTCTGCAGTAATATCAGTTTCAGGCTATAGGTTATTCCTGCTTAATTACATTGACGAAAGCTACTCAATTCCAAATCAACAGAATTTGCTACATTCTAGGAGTTCTTTCTTAAGTTAACTCAAAACGATTAGAGGAAATCTCTTTCAAATCATTTAATAGAAAATATTTTACTAAATTCTTTATAATATAATATTTTATCTAAATACATGAGCTAGTAAATAAACAAATAAATTAGTGGCTTTAAAGATGTGAAATTTACTTTTGGATAAATTTCAATATAAGGATCGTAGGAGAATCATTATTATTCAGACAACATGAAATGTTGAGGGATGAATTATAGATGAGTGTAAACATTTGACATACATCCTGTAGCATTCTCACAAAAGATGTGCAATTCAAATTTATTTTTTACAATGAACTATAATGCATCGAAATACCCACTATTTAATAATCTTACAATTTTTTATTTGTATGCATGAGTATTTATTTGGTAACATCGTCATTTCACTATTTAATTGCAATTTTCTTTAACTATTATTACTATTACCATTATAACAACTATTTTCATTAACTACAAATATCATCAATTAATTCAAACTGAGCCGTAACAGGCAATGCATTTAAACATAAAATCAATTGAAGAAATTTTTAAACGGAAATCTGTGGTTATTTTATTTATAGCAATTAATTTTGGCTACAAAAGTCGCTTTGGTACACTAAACATCCACTTTTGGTTTTGAAATGCTTCAAAATTAACTCTTAAAGCGGAATGTATTTTCTAATTAGAAGGTAAAAAACCTACTGTGCCAAACCGCTAACATCTTCTCTTAAACCTCCGTGAGTTGCTTCCATTGAACCGTTCCTACTGTTATATAAACCTGCCTGAAATTTTATTTTCACGACTAGGGGCTTTCGATATGCATGTTAATGTCGAAGGATGGTTCAGGTTCACATTCCAACCTTAATCTATGAAATGTTCAAAATATTGACAAGCAATAGATAGTTTATTAAATTTCAATTGCATCATTTTAATCTCGACCTACATTATCTTTGAAAATATTAAAAATTGAACGCGATTTGTGACTTTTCTCTTTTGTGGAAAAATTTCGTTTTATAGGAATCAGCGGGCAGTTTTACCGTTTTCAAAATTTTTATAATGCAATAATCGTGCAATTCTGTCATATCTTCTAAGTTGGTTTACAAAGACAACAAAATGTCATGATTTTTTTTTAAAAAAACAATACAGCACTGTTTCATAGATATTCTTTTTATTCGAGACTTAAAAACAATCTTTTAAAGTTCTGAATTCTGCGCCTATTTAGAAGATTATGTTCATTATTCTAAGAGAATCCTTTGTATATGCTTTTAAGCTCCTAAGCGTCGCATTCAGAGCTTACTTTAGTTGAATTGTTTACTTAATTAACTTCTCATTAATACATTATAGAGCTTTTGAGCTAGAAGCAATTAAGTGAGTATCAATCGAATACAGCTGCTACGAATGGTACGTTCTAGGATGGGAATAGTACTAATCCGAGCTAGAATTGGCAATGTTTAAATTTAGAAACTTTTAAAGTTTCACAAGTTACATATAAAACTGTTTAATTTCTGAAATCTCCAGAAAACAAAAACTTTTAGAGTTCCCAGGATTTAGGAGCATATCCAACTGCCATAGACAGTTAGAGAAGGTGTAATGTCAACTATGAAGAATAAGAAAAGTTTCAATAGCCTTGTGGCAAATCAGCAAAATCATACATATATTGAATTAAATTGTTATTAAGATTAATAGCATGTCTTATCAGGCCAGAAATAAGTGAATCATGACGTTTAAGCGTTTGTCATTAAGTATTTGCAAAATAAAGATTTACTGTAGAATTAAATTTGATTGAATATCAAGGGAATTTCTAATGAATTGCTTGGTGCCTTTTAAATATACATATATAAATACTATATAAGAAATAAAATGACTGAAACCTTTATATCTACCAGACTGGGATACTTCTTCATCTTGTTCTAAAAAGTTTCAATCAGTGGCAAAGACAAAATATGGCAAGTATTATTTTCTTCCTTTTCAGAATAAAAAATAATATTAAATATCTCCTTAAAAAACTGACGTTCAGTTACAACTTATTACTAGAAACATTATTCTAACAAAAATATCAGTTCAATTATCCGAATTTTTTCCTGCGGAATTGTTAAAGAAGATATTACATTTTACAGTTATTTTAGGGAAAAAATCCCGATACAACCAATAAAAAAAGTTATATTTTATTATACATATTTAAAAGAGTTACAATACTTTTGCTTATCACTCCAAACTTAATTTCTGTGAAAGATATGCATGAATAAGAAATCAAACAATTGATACAAAATATTTTCCCATATATTTATGATGGAAGTACATTCGAAGAAAAAAATGATAAATATTAATTGCAAAAAAGCATTAATTAAAAGATTTAAAAAAAGCAAGTAATTGAATCAAATAACAATTTAGGAAAGACAGAAAATAAGTTTATTGTAAACAGCTAGCCTTTTGAAAATTAGGAATTGGGCATGCCATTTTTTAGCAACAAGAAAAGAACAGTTTGTTTCCTTGAGTAAGCATTGGTATTTGGAAATTGTTTTGTTATGTTTACGACCTTAGTGTTTAAGATTTTAAAAATATTTATCTTTGTTCTAATAGTCTAGGTGTGTTTAGTTGAATAAGGATATGTTGCATTCCAAAATGAATTGGACATAAATAATCAAAGACCGTTATATTTTTTACACTTTTGAAAAAGTTTCGTTGAGATATTTTTCGTTCGAATATTGAAAAGAAGATCAGATGTTATTTCTATTTTTAAAAAAACAGATACTTAATTTCATTCCATGAAAGGTCACAATATAGCACTTTAGCTTTCTTCTTCATTGAATATTAATAAGCTTTGAATTATTCAGCTATCGATATTAATTCATGAATGAAAGATCAAAGATAACTGTGTTATACCGGGGAAACGACTTTAAAAATCCCTCGATCCTTACACTTTTATTAATATGATGCATTGTAAGACATATGAGCAGTGATTGATATTGATTAATAGCTTTTTCACTAAGCAATGCAAATTAAACATAATTTATAGATTTCATTGCAAACGGAAATTAAAAAATGCATCATACCTATTATGCTAATACACTCACATTTTTATAAAGCATGATTAAATATTTCGAATATCATAAGCAACTATGAAAGAGATAATGGCTTCTAAATGTCGTTAATAAGTATGAATCAACAAATCCTTTAAGTTAAGGATATTAGAACATTTTCAGTTCCCTAAGTATTCAACAGTCCTACCTCAATGCTGTTTTTATAATGAAATTCTCAACTAACAGTTCTTGCTAGTGCTGAGATATCAATGATATCGCTTCAGATACCAGTTAGATTGCTCAGTGAATTAATAAAATTAATTCATCATAATGACATGTTGAATTTATACTGAGCAACACAACTAAAATTATGATATAAATAGTGTCAATTTCTAAAATATTGAATAAAATATTTCATCAGAATTATTTTTAGAGTAGCTAAAAGATAAGAATAAGATGGTTGTTTTTAAAATGTCTTTTATCAAAAAAATAAAATTTTCATAATCGAGTTTTCACCGAACAAAAATTAAGAACTTTTTTCAAGAATTACGTTCTTTCGTATTTATGCAATCATGAGACCCCCCCCCAAAAAAAAAAATCAGAATTCGGAAATCGAATTATGTCTATTAATCGTTGATTTCTTGGAGTTAAGCAATAACTTTTGTAAATGCAGAAGTTTTCTGTTTCTATTGTTGGATAAAACTCTTAAGCAGATCCTACGAATATTTTTGTCTAAACATTTTTGTATCATGAAAGTGATGTTTCTGTTCTTGTAAAGAGATTTAAGCGGAAAATGCTGTAAGGTTACGGAAATGTTCATATCATTTCATGAACCTACGCAGTGCAATTAGCCGAGCAAGTAAAATTGGTTCAATCTTTTAATATGAAGATTAAACTAAAGGCAAGTCATTTCTTAATGCACCAATGAAAAAACATTTACCACCACTGTTAAAATTTACCAGGAAACATCTAACAAAAACTTTCATGCTTTTTATATTAATTATAGTGCACAAAAAGCAACTAGGCAATTAAAAGAAAATATTGGAAAAAAATCTGTATTTGAAGCATGCGATCTGCTGAATTTCAGTCTGTTAAACTCCAAATATGAATACCCATAGAAAATATTTTTTCCAAGTAATATTTTATTTGTTTGGTTAATTCAATTCTGTTTCTTTTCTGCGGAAACTTGAATAAAAATGAGATGAATAATTTTTTGATGTAATGAAAACAATAAGAAAAAGGCGGTTAAAAATATTAATTTACATTTTTCTCTTTACGAGCTATTATTAAAATATTTTTATTATATATAATGTGATATAAATATTATAATAACATATTTATAAATAAAAAATAATAATTTAAAGCCGGGTTTCATCTACTAAAACAGTTATCTTCTAATCTTACTACTTTTAAATTAAGAGCTACAATTATCGTAGTCCTAAGAGAAATTATTTTTATTCTGATTAACTAAGTCCTAAATAACTCTACCTTCGAAAACGGTTTTATACAATTAAAAGCTTCATACAGAATAAAAGTAATAAAACAGAAAGCAAGAAACTAATGAAAGAATAGACCTAGAAACAGACTATAGAAGGAAAAGAATTGTGAGATTTTTCTCGTTTATTTATTTTTGAACTAGCTGACAATTTCATTCAGCTGACTTCAATGGCAGAAAATGCATCATACTCGAAATTTCTGTTTTGATTGATCAATTGATCGGGATTGTTATGATCAGTTTGAAGTTTCAATCAATATTTAATTCTCATTCAACAATTGCAAAGCTTAAAGTACAAAATGATCTTAAGAAACCAAATGCTCGTCGTTAATTTTAAATCAAGTTTTACTCAATACATCATTTAGCAATGTAGGTTGGAAGCTAGGAATGATAGCATGGAGAAGGATATTTTATTATCATAATTTTAAAACTAAGCATGTTTCTTTCTGAAATGTTAACTTAGCTTTTTGAAATCATGTATTCGGCTGTGAGAACGGATTTCGCATGTAGCAAGGCCATGAGATAGAAACGACACCTGGGTTGGAAAGATGATAAAAGTTTATAAATCGATAAAAATGAACAAAAGACTTTAACTTTCTCTTCTTCCTACTTAAGAAAATAATTAGAGCGTGAAACTGCACGATATTATTTCGCTTTATATTAATTCTTACTGGAACATTGTTACTATTGGAAAAAGTCCCCAGACAAACTTTAAAATTCGCTTGCAGTTATTTGACTTAGTACGATACTAATTTGCATCATGAGGAATCTTATGAAATTTTGAGATTGACGCTAATTGATTGATTTTGAAATTGGATTCATTTAATAATAAATCAAATTGGTATATATAAATACCCCTCAAGATCGTAATGGCACTACAGAAGAAAAATCTTCCCTCAAAGAAAGTACAAAATCTGCACAAGAAACACACCTCTAAGAGAAAGATGATGATGGAAAGTAGGCATCACATGTAATGCACAAAAAATGTCTTTTATTAATAATGACGCAGGTTTACACAATGGATTGGAATTATGCAATTATAAAACTAATTTGTGCCACTCTTTTATGCGTAATAAACACTGACGATACTTGGAAGCTATCAGTAATTTTAGTATGGTTAAAATCCATTGTTTCTATGAATCTTGTATCGTGAACTTTACCTGAAATCATTGCGATGGCCTTAAAAATATCGAGGGAGAAATTACCGCCTTGATATTATTTGCAGTCAGCTATTTCTTGCCTCAATGTGCCTAATTTGAATATTTCTCTAAATAAATTCGTGCAAAAATCCAGGTTCTTGTGTCTCCGAAAATTCGTTTTCAGCTTATTTATTGGACTTTTGGATTTTTCTTGAAAACAGTAGATGGTATGTGTTTCAAAAACTATACAATTTACTCAAGATACTATGCAATTTCTTTGGGACAGAATTAAAGCTCTGCAAAACATAAGCAATACTGAAAGAAAATCTTACTATTTATGATTCTAAATATATCGATGTAAAATCCATATATGCTAAGTAGATACATCACAAATGGCTTGCCAAGTATAATTATCATTCACCAAAATTCAATAAAAAATTTAAATTAAACTTTATGAGAGTTGTATTTTATTCAGCACCGATCGATCGAAAATGGAAAAGTCCTATATTTATAGTAGCAAATTCTACCGGTGTTATTATTTTTATGTTGTTTGAGTTCTAATGAGGTTTTTTCCGAAAATATTGATAGTCCAGAATACAATGTAAAATATTCAAAGACTCAAAAGATTTAAAGAAGAATTTCATATGAATTAGAAATTTTTTTTATGTTTTTAAGTAACGAAAAAACTAAAAGAAACGATGTGCATCGATAAACAAAATTCAGAATACTGACGGATATTATTTTAATGTTATTAAATATTAGCTGATAAGAGTTGCAGGGAAGTGAATTAAAAGTCATAGGCTTTTGGTCTGACAACAGCTGTTTCATTTGATAGTCAACCAGCAAAATCAATAGATTCCTCCTACAGCAGCTTAGAAAGAAAAATCATGCATTGCTTTCCGCCGCGTCTGAATCTTAAAGAGTGTATGCAAAAATATTCAAAAAATCTGGTTTTGCATTAATATTCATTAAAATTCCCCCAATATTGCTTCCGAAAAATGCTTTATCTTTCGTACTTATTCATAATGTGGGCTTATTGGAGCTGCGTCTAGAATATGTTTATGAAATTTGCTTCTACGTTTATTTCGTGTTAAACTCATTTTGTCCATTTACGAAGCACTCTTTTTGTTTCCCTAAAGTTAAAATACTTCGGGTCTTTTATTTCAGGCTACGTCTGAAGTATAATTTTTCTGTCTTTGAGCCTCTTAGAACAAGAATGTATGTAAAATTATTCTTTTTTATCTCATTTATGAAGATTAATCAGGATTTATGCACATAATGTAAACTAAAGGTTAATGCTTTCTTTCAGTCTGTTTCTGGAAAATTGAGAAAATTGGAAAATTATCAAGATTGTAAATCATGAACTTTTATCAAAACAAAAAATAATACATTAACTATTTTCAGTATCCCTTTATTACTCTTTATGAAGTCGCAGTAATTGTAACGATATTTGATAAAATTGGTAATAATTGTAGTGTAAAATATTTTGGGGGGAGAGGGACAATAAATTTCTGGCTAAAAGCTCCAAATGAAAAATCGTGGGATGACATCAATTTTCCCATTCACATGTATTATGATAAAAATTTTTAAGAGAAATCACACATTTGCAATACAAATTTACCGACGAGGCATAGAATGCATAATTCGTGAAAGAGTTACATGATTGTTCATTTAACTTCTTATTAATACTCTCATGGCAAAGAAACCTAAATTCTCCTTTTATAAAGTATGCATATATTTATTATCCACGAAATACTCAAACTTACTCAGAAGTTCTGTTACTATCATGGAATATGTGAATATGATACAAAATACCGTGCAATAAAAAAATAATACTGCTAAAACTAAAGAAAGTTTCAAAGCATGATTAAATTGTTGATTGCAGAAATACACGAGTGAATGATATCAAAATGTTATAAAACTGATTAAATTTTTATATCAATGAATTTTTTTTTCTAGCTGGTGGATTTTATATCTTTATAAAGTGACTTCACTTCATTCTTGTAAATGCACTACGCAAATACCTGATTAGAATGTGAAAACAGCATACAAATATTGACTCATGTGGTTTCTACAATCAATTATTCAAATTATATGCATGCCTAAAGTGAAACAGTCAGGGGTGTTCATTAGAGAGTAGGAAATATTGCTACGCGGAATTTCTTTTTGATATAAAGAAAAATCAGAAAATATCCGAGTTCAGCATAAATTATGAGCAATGCAGTTTTATTATTTACATTTCTAAATATTTATAAACCATATATGCTTTTCTAGATTAAAACTGAAGGCTGAATAATTAAAGAATGTCGAGAATGGATTTTTTTCGGGGTACACATCTTTGGCACTCTTCGTCCGTCTTAAGAATATATTAAAATTTTTATCGTATTAAAAGTTCATTTCAGACATTTTAAACTAAACTTCATTCAATTTTAATTCAAAGCTTCCATTTAACTGAATTGAAGATTACATTTACTACTTTCATTTAGAAATCACACTAAATATAGCTTTCAGCTATTTAAGTTAATTATTAAGACACTTCGCACAATTGAAATTAATTTTAGCTTCCTAATATATTTTCTTTAGCGGAAAAAAGGAAACAATCAGATTCATAAAAATAACGGGTTTGAAATCTTTCAACACTAAGCCCTTTTTATGCGCTTTTGTTTTATTAGACATGTTTCAGGCTTGCAAAGATAGAATTTTGTAATCAATTAACTTCTTAGTGTACTAGACTTTTGCCATGCTGTATAGCTGTGCGATACCGATGCCAATAAAATTTTTATTATTTTCAAAACTTATTCACCAGTTAATCAATTGATTTTAACCAAATTTAGATTACAAAAAAGTGATGCTATTAACTAGTAAATCTGAGAGGAAAGTGATTATGAAATTCCATAATACAGGGCGCCTGGTCTAAAAGTATCCAAAAGTAATGGATTATTTCTGAGCTACACATTAGAATGTTATAGATTGCTCCTCCGTTCGAATCCTGTCATAGATTTTAATCCACGATTTAATTAATCCTCTCCAAGAGAGGTATAGAATGTTCAGCCGCGCATGTGTACAATAGTCAGAATTCGGCGATAAAGAGATCTTTGAGTTTCATTAGATAAGATGCAAACAACACACACAGTATGTACTTTGGTTAGCTGAATTTAAATCAGTGATGCGTGTTCTGCGTTTTGTACAAACATTATGGATGTTTATCCTCGAACATCAAAATCCATTTCCCAATGGAATATAACTTTTAAAATTATATTAGAAATGATATTGATATTCAAATTTACTTCCAGTTTTTCTATCAGCTCCCCACGCTTTCACGATTTTGTTTTGACCTCCAGATTTTTAATAGAAACATTATATTCTAATTTTTAGTACATTAATAAAAGCGTGTTTTGAAAACTATTATTATTATTATTTAAGGCTGGCATATATTTTTACAATTTAAAAAATAGACAATTAGTGTAATAAAAAAAATCTTCGGATATAAAAATAGTCGGACTTTGCATTATTTTATTAATATTGATCTTTAGACAATACTGATATAACAACCTGAATCAAATAATATATCCTTAATAAATGAATAACCGGTAATTAATCCAATTAATTGGAATCTGAGAAGAAAAATGTCATAATCATTGTGTTATTCTACCTGAAATTAAGGTCATTCATAATAAATCGAGTGAAGAAATTCGAATAAACGAAACATTTTGAAAATTCAAAAAATTTCAGAAGAACCTACATAATGAGTCTGATGAAATGAATATTTCTATGAGGTCACACAGAAATTTAACTGTGTCAACAAAATTCCTGCGAAAATGGTACTATCTCAAGTCACACAAAAAATCGCCTGTAAACAATATTTTAAGAACATTTATATGAATCAATAAAACTATAGAAGTTGGCAATATTATTTCTTTGTATTATGAATTATTTAATGCAATTGTGAAAAAAAATTAACATGATAAAATTGTTACACGGCTGTATTTCTGAGGCCACAAATTAGTGTATTCGCAATATCTCGACATTTATTTAAAACGGTGTAAATTTTGGTAATCTAGTTAAAATGTTTGAATTTGTGCTCATACAAAAAAATTGTCAATCTACTACGATTTCTCAACTAATTAGCAAACGTCTCCGTATTTCGACTTGTTTTGTACTTTGAAAGGTTAGAAGTTAAACAATCTCTAAAGGTCTCCAATAAAATGAAACTTTAAGCTGATGTTATTTTTCGAATTAATTCTAATTACCGTTGTGTGTTATTGAAAAATTTCATGAAGTATTAAACATAGAAATTTTAGTATAAAATGTCCACATATTCGTAAAAGATGAGTCTTGAAAAGTCGAATTTTTCGTATAGAAATTTAAATGAAATGCGTATTTGTATTTTAATTCCCATGTAAGTCCAAAATCTTCATTACAAAAAGATTCTGAAATTCAATGGGTTTAAAATTGATAGGAGGCAATGACAATTTTGTAATTTACAGTGATGGAGAAGTAATTTTAATGAGAAACAAGTAGTAGAATTTTTGTAGTTTATTTATCTTCCGAACAGTGCAATTTGCTTTTTATGCAATACATTTAAAATTAGGATAAAAACCAGATTTAAAGAAAAAAAATTGTTATCTGTCCAATCATGAAAGCCGGTTACCTAGATTGAACCACAGGATGCCCAAATATAACTGCCAATTTCTTTAAGCATAATTAAAGCAAAATTATTCTTTGATTCTCAAATTCACACCAGCACAAAATGAATGAACGCAGGTATTTCATTTCATGCACTCTATATTATTTCCTCTTCTCCTTTTTTCATCACAAATGATATAAATGATACGTATTATAAGTGTTTATACATATTTTAACAAATATTTGATAACTTTAGTGTAATTTTATTGCTTTTTTTCTTTGACTTATTCCAATTCCAACTGATGAGGACTACTAGCGGTGATAAACTGCTTTCAGAGCTATTTCTGTAGCTTTGATAATGACTTCATTGATTTAAATGCTCCAATTTAGGCAACCGTTTGTGATTCAATCTAGGCAAACTTTAGACAACAAAAAAAACTACCCAAACCTTAATTTTTAAATGTTTTCATAAAATAATTATAGTAAATTGTAGCTAAAGAAATTTCCTATCTGAGTATATAAAACATATTTCCATACTTAATTTAGAACAGCGTAAGAACTTTTTTGTCCTTTGGTAAAATAAGCGATTTCTGATGCCCTAAGTCTAAACACTTGTACTCTATCTGTAGCCACGCAGCGCTTTCTCTTTAAAATGATTTCATACATCCGATTTACATCGTTACAATGGTGTTCTCAAGGATGTCTTCATACTAAAATTTATCCATGATTCCCTGAATCCGCATCAGAGGACCCATGCCAAGGCGAGAGATGTATCCCCAAACCATGGCATTTCCACTCCCATGCTTCATTGTTGGAATCTAGTACTTGGGGTCGAAACGAGTGCCTTGGGGACGACGAATCCACTGTATCCCATCCGTACCAAACAATATGTATTTGTTTTCATCACTCCAAAGGACATCTTCCCACTCTTTCTTGGTCCAGTCCTTGTGTGTCTTCGCCCATTCCACCTGCGCCTTGCGATTCTTCGTAGAGATCATCGATTTCTTGACGGGGCGTCTTCCATTCAGTCCAGCTATTTGATGCCTATGCCTGATAGAACGAACAGAACGTTTTGATATTTGGGGTCACAAAGCTCGCGTGCAATGTCTACAGCCGTCAGGTGGGGATTGACAAGTGAAAGACGTAAGATGTTCCTGTCGAAAAGATGAGACGTAGAATGAGGACGTCCGGTCTTAGGAACCTTCGGCTATCAACCCATGTATTCAAGAACTTCGATATTCCACTCTCCGATATATTGAATTGTTTCCACAGTTCGAGATGAGTCCGACCTTCAGCGCGTCCATTAACTATGGTTTCCTGTTGCTGAATGTTCAAATTATGGGTGCCACGGCGAAAACCCATTATCAGCAAGAACAGAGGAAGTTTAATTAAGCAAAACGCTTATATAGAAACGTCCTAAAATAAGACTGGTAGATAAAAAAGACACCACTCCAAATGTGATGAAATTTCAAATTTTTCAAAACTTTGTTAATTATTACTGTAGTTACTTGCAATTAGGTTCACGGTACTTCCAAAAACGCGGAATCGTAACTTAAATTCGACTCAGAAGTCTAAAATAGTTTCTGACAACACTGGAAGAAAATATGTTAAAAAAATATGAACTTGACACTTTTTTGACCGGTACTGTAGGTAGCAGCTCCCAAGATCCTAAATTTGTCTCATTTCTTAATGTTTTAATTATTTTTATTTACATACTGTAAGTTGTATACTATCGTAATTGTTTAGAACAAAATGGATTTAGCTTGGCAAGTGAATTATCTTAAGAAATGGTGAATTTTGTAACCGCCTAAAGGCGGACCAACTAATGATAATTCTTTATTTCTAGTTTCAGGATTTCAAGAAATCTGTGGAATGGTTTTGCAACACTGTGGAAATAAATAATGTATACAAAAGTAAATATATTTTAGGTATTTAAATACAAATTATAAAGAATAAGACACAAAGTATTCTACTGAGAGATCTCGGCTCTTAATATGGGGCATATAATAGATACTCCTAAGAACAGGTTAACGCTCGTTAGTCAGGCTATGATGATTTCAATAAGGAAATTTACGTTCTAAAAGAAACAAAATGATTCCAGTCTTAATCAATAAATAAGAAAACTGTAAAAATGATATATTTTTTCTATATTTTGTTAAAGTTCCATAATAAATAAGTATTCAATTCCAGCAGACCCTTACCTATATTTAATATAATTTCTTCAATCCTTTCAGTACCTGATTATCTAATCTCAACCATTCTTTATATAAGTCAACTTTTATTTATGCTTATGGCACTAAATTAGCCTTTATCTAGTAGTTTTAGGCTAACTATGATTGTGAAAATTGTTTGTACAAAATTGCACCTGGAAGGAGTAATATTTAACTTTTTTCCTTGACTGTAGAGAATAATGTGCAACGAACCGAAACATTTTCTTTCTATTTATATTCTGTTGTTTGCAATGAACCAAGAACTTCCGTTTAATCATATTACTTTACTCGGTGAGGAAGTTTTGTGTCGGCCCTCGAGACATTTTTTTATGGTTTCCAACAATTTTCATGTATTTCAGCCGAATTTTCCGGCTCATTAGCTTCATTTTAGAAGTTGGGCTCAACGCTGTCTAACTACTGAACTATTTTTTTCATCTTAATAATAAATACCTAGAATTTGTGTCCTTTAGTATATGACTACAAAATGTGGTTCAAAACACAGATGAAACCTAACTTATGGTTCTTTACAAAAATCTGTCTGTCAAGAAACTATTCTTCAAATGACTTATATTTACACTTATATAAAGAGAAAAATATTTTACTGAATCATAAATAAAAATGTATCATAAACAATTTTCTGCTATAAAATTAAAGCACTTTTCATGAAGGCATTATTCTTTTATGAATTTTATCTGATAGCTTAAAATATTTGCTGCGATAACCCGCATAAAATGTTGAAATCAATACTTTATATAACTTAATTGAAGGCAATTTAAAGCACTTCCATGAAGTTAAAAGGTGCCTTTTATTTTCCTTTTTAGTAGGTTGAAATTTTTTCCGGTATTTAAAATCATGTTCTGCTGAATTGTTCGTATGTATATCTTGCATGGTTTATTTCAAGAAATTTCATCAAAAATTTAAATTCCTTATGTAACCAGGAAGTTTTATTAAAGAGGAAATACTTTTTTCAGCGTTGGTCTAATAATAAGCAAAAACTCAGGCCATTAGATAATTATTTCATTTTTATGCAGTTTGAGAGATTCACAACATAAAATATTTGGTTAATTTGATAAGAGACTTACCAGCCACGACCACCTAAGAAATAAGTTCAAAAGAAATTATTTTTGGTTCATGTTCAACTTTCTAAATTTCTAGTGCTCATCAATTAGAGAAGTGAATGAAGCAGCTACTGGTTACATCGAAAGATATCTTACAACAGTCAGACAATTAGTTACATTACAACTTAGATAATTTCGATAGCTGTCGCTATAATATTTCTCACGTTATTTATCTCCTGTCAGCTCATTTTTCGCGTTCATTTTATCTCATTTAAAGCAGCTGTTAATGCAACCTCCTGTTTAATTGTATTTTTTGAACTTGCATAAATTACATTTAGTTTTTAATTAAAATCATCTATAAAAGCTCCCATCTAAGAAACTTTTTTGTGTGACACCAAGTATACACTTTTTATAAAAAGTTGAAATGAAAAATTATTATGTAATGCTTGAATAATGTGTTCGTGCTTCTGCAATGTACAGATAAAAAAGAGTTAATGATAAAATAACTTAAGAAGAAAATTTTGAATTTTATATACTTATTGCTAAACGATACACACTCATAGCATTATTAAAGATTCAAAATTGAAAATACACAAGCTTTAAACGATTTAAGACTATTAAGACCTTTTTAGATGATTAAGACGTGTTATTTTCTTTCAGTAAATTGCAGTTTCTATAAAATTACATATAAAAATGTTAAACTTAATAATTATAAATTTTTTCCCATTAAATTACAAATTTAAACAAATTCCTCACTTTTTATTATGATATTCTAAAACTGGTAAAACACATTTTATAATTACAAATGAAATCAGTTTCTTGAAACTCAAATCTAATCAAGTGTCTTAAATTTGGAATTTTAAATGATTAGAGAGTACTTTGATTTACTTTTCGGAGTAAATTTATTCACGGAATTTCAAGAGTAAAACAAAAAACATATTAATTGTTTATTTTAGCTTAATATAAGAAATACTTTCAGAATGCTGGAATTTCTGGAGTTAGACCTGTGTTTGGTAGAGGAAATTAATCATGCTATATTCACACACATCTACCTTATTTTTATACAGAAACTCAAGTGAAAAACACATGAAAAAATTACAGTATAATTTGAATTCAAAATGTCAAAAGAAAAACAAATGATAAATAATATCATCAGCTACTTCAATATATATGCTTTGTAAAATATATGCACAAGTCAGTCATAAAAAGTTTACTGGTTTTCCTATAAATAACTGTTTTCCTGTAACTGGTTAAAGGTTTTCCTGTCTATATGCATTTCAGAATGCATTAAGATTTTTTAATGAATCATCACATTCGTGATAATAAAAGCATTCTGAATAAATTTTGAACAGTTTATTTTTTAAATCAAACTTGTATTCCCCTAAGAATAACCACTTTAGAATTTCTTTGTTTGTCTATAATATAAAGACATCTTTTGTGTAATCCAATTAGAGCTCTTGAGAAAGAAAATTTTAATTTTTAATACTACATGTAAATGAATAAAGATCTGTTGAGAAAGAAAATTTTAATTTTAAACAACTCATCTTAATCAATAAAGAGTTGTTGCGAAAGAATATTTTAATTTTAAATAACATATCTCAGTCAATAAAGAGCTGTTAAAAAAGAAAATTTTAACTTTGAACAACACATCTCAATCGACTTCTATTGATCCTTCTTAAAAGGACTAAAAAGTACATAGACGCAAATACTAAAATTGTCCCCTATTACTTTTGATTGATTTTATGCCATATGCATTTATATGGTCAAACAGAAAAAGTCCAGCATTGTGTACAACAAGCAAATACTCTATGCATGAGTGCAAGAAAATAGACTACGCGACTCATTTTGCGTCTGCTCACAGAAAGCAGGACGATTTATATCACTCAACAGAAAAGGCAATGTTTTGTTATTGAAATGCTTCCAATAGCAAATCTTTCCAATATCTCATACGTATAAAGATAGCTAATATATTGCAACTAGTATCTTACTGCATTTTAAAAATTTAGTCCCAAAATTCATTTCTTGGAACTATCTATTAATTTTGTATGAAACAAAAAGACAGTTGGTTAATTTTTGTTCATATTTAAAAACAAAAAAATATTTAAAAAAACAATTGCCCACTATTAATAATGAAGTGACTCTTCTTCTATTTAAAGATTAAATATTTACAGCAGTTGATTGCTATATAGATGCCCAAGCACATATAGCTTAATTTTTATTACTTTGTTTAGTGTGGAGAAAATCAGTTTAGATTAAATTTTCAATATCTACCAAATTACTAAGGCAAGCCTTAAATGTTAATTGACGACTTCAAAAGATTCAAGTTTTTTATTTATGAAGCAATAATAACACTCATTCTTTAGCGCTTGACCCTAAGAGTTTTATTTGATAATTTATTAAGATTCTGCAACTAATTTGGTGATTTTTAAAAATAAGATTAAATCTTTCCTTTCAGGTCAGTTACTCGGCTGAAAGTATTATCTTCTTATGATTATTGAAGATTTATTTCTGAAATAATTACCCAGTAAAGGGTTCACATGAAAATAACTTTCGTATAAATAAGTTTATACGAAAGTTAAACCTCTAATCTTTTAAGTTAATTATAGCGTCTTAAACAAAATGTGCAATACCAAAAATTCACTCTGTTTCCTATTATTCTGTTGCTCATTGCATTTGGAATTAATTTCACTGGAATCATTAATAATGCAAAAATATTACGAAACAATTATTTTCTACAAATACAACGAGCAGCAACCTTTCTGATTCAAAATTTTTAAAAAGTTACGGTGGTAGAATAGCTATAAATCTATCCTCGATTCGAAGACATTGATTTCAGACAACAAAATGACATCTCAAAGCTTCAATATTTAAATCATTAATTAAATTACAAAATTTACCAAATAGTTAAATAACCAATTAAATTGAATAATTATTATTGTTATATTATTCCGCAGCGGATAATTATGTAGCGATTATAATCGCTACAGTGAAAAATATATAATTAACTTTTCTCTTTATTCGCTGTAACTTCCAAAGTAAGTAAGACTACTTTCAAATACTCATGGAATTTCCTAAGAATGCATCCGCAACCATTCCAGTAATTGATGTCACATAAAATCGGAATGCACGATTCAGAAACAAATTTTTCTTCTTCAGCTTAAATAATAGCTTCTCTTATTACCTTGAATGGTTGAATATCAACGAATATGAGAAGGAATGTGAGCTTCTTGTTTTTAGCTCACATACTCGCCTTCGATCTTCGGAGCAACCACATTTTATGTTAAAAAGAAATAAGTGCTACCATAAAAGACATTCAACATTTATAGCTACACGTTATAACTTCCAGATGGAATAAGACTACTTTCAGACACTTGTGGAATCTCCTAAACCCGGCAATTCACTTGAAGGCTAACCATGTCATTTGTCCTAATTAATTTTTCCCACCCATTTTAATCAAAAAACCAAGGCACTTCGTTCACTAGAGACTTCAAAGTGCGCTTGTGGTAGGGAAGCAAAGATCGCTCCCCGCCTACCGCCGCTCTTCGATCCCCACTATTCTCCCCACTCAGCGGATTTCCGATTTCCTACCCTTGAAGCGAGGTGCCAATCTAGTCAAATCCTTTGATGTACAGCTTAACCTCATTCGAGGTCTCAAATGAGAATGGGCGCATGCAATACTGGAATTTCATTTCGTTGGAATTCCAGCTTTCCCGAGCAGCTATGCTAATTTCCTTCAGTTTTTAAAACTGACGATTGCTTTTTCCTTCCCATGTTCCAAAACTTCTAGTTTGGATTACATGTGAATTGTCTGCTTAAGAATGCATCCTCAACCCATTCCAGTAATTGATGTCACATTAAATAGGAATGCTCGGTTCAGAAGCAAATATTTATCTATTCATCTCACAGGAACATCATTTCTTATTACTTCGAAAGGTAAAATTTCAGAGAATATGAGAAGGAAGGTGAGCTTCTTGTATTTAGCTCACATTTTCACCTTCGATCTTCAGAGTAATTAAATTTTATGTCAAAAAGAAGTGAAACATTTGTGACTATAGTACAGCTTTCTAACAAATAAAATACCCAAAATAAAGCCATCGGAAGCAGTAAATAAAACCATTATTCCACAAATTTCAACTTATTTGAAATTAATTTCTAAAAATGTTGCGGTTTTAAAGAAACAGTTAAAATCTTGTTATACAATTTAAAAAGATTTATTATGTCAATCTTGCATTTAAAATAATTTAAATTTTCACAGAGAAAATTATGGTAAATCCTAGAGAGTCTTTTCACTGTAAGTATTACAGATATCAGAGAAAATCACTCCTACACAGCATAAATTTTTATTTTGTATCCACAATTGCATTAATCGCTATCGATGAATCAAAGAAAGATGGTTTAGTTTAGCGCCTCGTTTTATATCTGCACGAGGGCTATTTTGGGTCGTACCTCGTAGTTTTGAACCATGGTCAGATAAAGAGGACAACACCTCAGCCAACAGCCCTCTCTCCAAGCTTCCACACCAGACCAGTGAAATGTCGCTTGACATATCCATCGTGAGCCGAGTCCGTATACACGCTGTACCTTTCTCTGAATCGCGTCTTGAGTCTTCCAGTCACAATCTTGAGACCCTGCCACGATGCCATCACAGACCCTGCAAATAAAAAAAGTAGTTTAAAAATAAGTTTCATATGGAATTTGAATTTTAAGTTCTGAAAAAATCCGATAGATGCATCGAAATTTCTATATTAAAAATATTTTTCCCACTTTCATTCTAAAACATAAAAATAAAACTGTTTCATTATTTAAATTTAAAAGCTAAAAAATGGTTAACAATACAAATATGAACCATTGTGCAGTATAGGATTAATTATTTATAAAATATACTTGTATATATCTTAAAACTTTTATAAAATATTTTTTTTAAAAAAATGCCCAAATAAAAGACTTTTATTGTGATTTATTGACGTATTTATTTACTCTCAAAGCCTTAACCCTCTCACACCGAGCGAGGCGGTTCGGAGCGGACTAGAAATTTCCCCTTAACAGCGACGAAGGCCGGTCTGAGGCGGTTGTCTTCTATTGAGGGGACATGAGGTTCTGCGATCGCTTAAGAGATTAGCGCGTTAGAGGGTGCAATTATCCTTTCCCACCACAGCCCATTTCCGTGCGCTTTAAGGGAAAGTTATAACAGGGGGAGGGATGGTGGGGTAAGTGACCACCCAGGTTGGAGGAGTCCAATTCATGTCCCATCCTCCCCAATGTCCCGATTTTAAACTGAATAGAAGAAAAAAGTCGCCTTGGGATTAAAGAGTTGAAAAAGATGTCAGTAAAGTTTTTTTTCCGTGGATATTATTTAACTACTACTACTGCTACTTAATACAACTTTTTAATTTTATTTCCAATTTATTTAAGTTGACTGGATATCTAAAATTAGGAAAACCCATATCTTTTAAAACATTTTCTAGTTACGCCAATATTTACCTCAAATATATGCTAATGCAATGTCTAGCAATACTTCCCATTAGTACTTTCATACATTTTCTTCTGTTAAATTTTGAAATCATCATTTAGAAAACAAAACTGCTTTCATTTTAAGTTTAGTAATTTCACTCTGTTTGAAAGAATAAAGTTAAAGTTGTCTTTTGAATTTTTCAACAGTGTTTCCTCGTATTTATAAGACGCAATATTACCTCCATAAGTATATTGCATTCTAGTCGTTAGTAGAGTTTGTTCTCAACTCTAGGAACTCAGAGAACAGAATAACAAAACCATACTTAGCTCAGTATTTATTATTCGAACATCCATAAAGGAAGTATGCAAATCAGTTAAGAAGTATCAGACAATCAAAGATTAGATACAAATGCTGCATGTTTCCTTGCAGAAAGTAAAAATTTATAATGCCCTTTCTCTGAAAGCAGTTATTGCGTCTGGTACTATTTCAAAAGAAGCCACGTAAAATTTTATTAGTCTGCCTTACAATTTGGAAAAAGTAAAGTTTTCAAGTTAGTATAGTTACTGAAGTTCAGAACTTTTCGTGTTTCCAATATGAAATGCGCTCTCATTCCACGCTTTTTTCATATTGAAGAGAAATAACACAAGCAATCAAATTCAAAATCAACTGCATCAATCTACTGCCAAAACAAAATACAACAAAAAGAATCCTTATAAAACTTTTTACAGCCAATTTTATAAAGTGGAGACCCTAACATTATGTTGAATATAGTATAAGTCTCTGTGAAAATAAAATTTGTATTAGACATATTTTTACACAACAAACATGTTTAAGAAAATATTTTAAAAACTAAAATGAAAACAAACAGAGACATACCATGTGACTGTAAGAAAGAAAACTGCAATGTCACAGAATTAACGCTAGTGCTACCTGCAAGCTTGGAAAGAGATAGTTATCGGTAAACAATGTTGTGCAAGTCTAATGTATTGTGCAATTATCTAAAATAGTCTAAGCATAAGCAACAATATTTATACTTCCAATAATGTATATATAATACATTTGCTCTTATTTTGCCATATACTTTTGGTGCAGAATGACCAGATCTGGCTTTTACATTAATCTCCAAGAGCAACATCAACTCATGTTGTTGTTAACATAGATGCATGTGTATTTAGATAGATGTGAATGCATTTATTTCCAGCTGACTTTTAATTGAACCGAGACTTGTAATAATATTTTAAAAATCTTAATAAATAACTATTGAAGAAATAATTCAATTCATTGCATAAGGAAACTTGCTGTTATAGAACACTAGTAGCACCCGCACGGCGTTGCCCGTGACTTGATGATTATTTTATCTGTTCTCAGAACCTGAAAGCATGAAAGTGGAAAAATTAATTTTAAGAACTAAATTATATATATATGGTGATTATATATAATTAAACAATGATTATAAGTATAGATAACTAAAAGTTTAATGATCTCTATGTACTTTACAAATGTAATTAAATTTTATGCTAGGATTGTGTACGTATATAACTACATAACTAAAATCTAATTTTCGCGTTTTGATTCCATGACAGTTTAAAGTGATTCTCGCTTTTAAAAAATGTTTATGACATGCGACACTTATGTAATATATATTTTAAAAGCATCCGTTTTTGTATTAATATTGTAAGGACAGGATTCTGTGTGTATTCTGTTGCAGATTATTTGTGTCTGCTATAAATTGATTCCTTCTGTTTTTCGAGGTGCATGGCACACATTAGGAATACGTGTGCCAAATTTCAGGAGCTGTAAGTGCAATATGTTTCGTTTAAAACATCGTACACTCACACACAAACATTGCCTTTTATAAGTATAGATAACTAAAATCTAATACATCTTAAATTTTGTCAGAAAACTGACATTTATATTTTTACTCAGTAAATTACGTTAGATGATAAAACAAACGTCATTCAGTAATTATTTGCTCTATCTGATGGTACATCGATTGTATTTCTAAGATCATTATTTCTCATAAATGGGATAAAAATTAACCCAAACATTGCAAAACATTAAATAAAAATTTTCTAGATCAAATTTTAAAATTGGCTTCCAGGTGCATTGAGTAACCATTACGACTACCTGTGTGCCTTCATGCATACAAGTGCTAGTAAATTTGCTGAATCATCCACAAAACATTGCCTTTATAAGTATATAGATTAATATACGCAATTCTGAGAGCTTGATTACAGATTCAACAAAAAGTTTGGTGAAAATAAAATATGAAAGACAAATGTGTTAAGATATTAACTCAGCTTTCAATAATAGAGAAACCGCAATTAAATATTTGTTTAAACAATTAAAATGGTTTGAATTGCTTTGCAACAATGAAAAGTATTGTTGTAAATTATACCAAAAAATATATTTTTATTTATTAAATAAGAGAAAATATTGTACGTAAGCTGTTTAAAAAAACTTTTAGACGTTTAAAACAAAGTTTGTTTGTTCTTCCTTATGATATATTTTTTCAACTACGATTATTAGAAAAATACATTAGAGAAATGGTAGGAAAATCACACAAAATATAAAAAATATTAAATAAAATATTTTCTAGATTAATTTTAAAAATCGGCTTTGATGTGCATTGAGTCACCATTAGGTACTACCTGTGTGCTTGAATCAAGGCTTGGAATATTTTAGATCACCGATAAGAGCGACACACACACATGCAGCACAGACACATACACACACACAGACACATACACACACACAGAC